>NIUQ01002340.1:0-23084 GCA_002796945.1 Plectus sambesii
GGCTGCTGAGGCGGCGGAGGTCCGCCCTGCTGTTGCTGAGGATGGTAACCCTGCGGCGGCATATACTGCAAAAAATTACATATTTTACGAAATTTTATTGGTAATATTAAGATAATAAAAGTACTTTCTTGACATATATTGCGTAATAGTCGATTGATTCGCCTCTGCATTAGTCGCAAAATTTGATGAGACTGCGCAAAATACCTTTAGTAGTCACACAATACGATAACGTGCCGTAGATAGCAATTAAAAGATGCTGGATCGCCACAAAAGCCGCTATGCTTCCAAGCCATTTAAAAACAACCAAACGCGCTTTACAATCCCTATAAAACACCACCCTGCTTGCTTCAAACTGCACCCAGACAAAAAAGGTGCTCAAGAGGACATTTGAATTCCCGCGCGAATGGGACGAAATACGGTACCTGCTGCTGGGGCGGTTGCTGCTGTGGCGGATATCCGCCGGGCGGCGGCTGCTGAGGTGGAGCGCCATAACCCTGCGGATATGCGGGATACTGCTGCTGGGGTGGACCGCCTTGAGGCGGCGCGGCGAAAGCTGGACGCGGTCCCTGGCCATATTGCTGCAAAAAATCACGTTAAAATGATCACAGTGAGCTCGGCTAGAGCGTCTCGGCAGTAATCAATTGAATAACTTAGAATACAGAGTGTCCTAGAAGTAAATCTCCACATGCGCCCACAGAATTTAGACACTACAGGAAACTACAATCATTCTCGCAAATGCTTTACTTCCCCACTCTTCCCCGCCCAATCAATTGTCCTTCTCTCCATAAGCGTAATCAAAATATAAATAAACCGGGCTTCGCTACAATTGCGCTGAAACGTAGTTAGGTATACATCATTTAACGCAAATTCTGTATAAAACTGAAAGCAAAGCGCTGAGTTATAACCTGGGGCTGCGGCTGGTAGGGCGGCCGTTGAGGAGGGGGTTGGTACTGGCCCTGCTGTTGTGGGGGATAGGGCGGTCGCTGAGGTCCTCCGGGTTGCTGCTGCTGTTGGGGGTGCGGAGGTTGCTGGCCGTAGTACATCTGCTGCGACTGCTGTGGCGGATACCCGTGACCGCCTGAAAATTGACACTGTTTGTTTATCCTTTGCCATTTATGCGTGATCGTCATGAGTACGAGGAATGTTCAAAATATTTCTTAATTTTCACTTATACAACGTAGTCATCAAAAATTTAACCATTTCATTTTCAACCTAGTCGCTGTCTATCACCAACCATTTGCCATGCTCTTCCTCAACTTCACAGACATTCTCTTTAAAAGGCCGCCAAGACAAGAAAGCGATATAAAAATGTAAGAAACATTCTGAACACCCTCGTTCATTATAACGCTTCAAATAAACGTTTTTCTCGTTATTAATAACTCTATTTAGGTGTATTTTTGACAACAGACAGGTTACTTCAGCAAAAACGACTACAAAATATATACCCCCGTTTTAAGGAATGAATAAAATAGAACATGTCAAAGTGCCTTCAATCTTACTATAAAACCAAAGAAGCCCCACTAACCACGATAACACCATCTTGATGCAGTTACACTTAAATGCAAAGTAGAAGCGTACCTTGTTGCGGAGGATAGGGCTGCTGTGGCTGGCCGGGCGGGGGCTGATAAGGGGGATAACCGACCGGCGGAGGAGCGCCGGAAGCGGGAGGCGGTCCCTGCTGCTGTTGGTAGCCTTGATACTGCTGATGTTGCTGCTGCTGCTGCTGCTGTGGCGGCGGAGCGTACTGGTGCTGCTGCGGTGGTTGCTGTTGTTGCTGCTGCTGCTGTTGCTAAAAAAGGGTAAAGTCGGATTTTGACAAGGCGAGTATGATATCGTCATGGGCAGTACTGTAGGGGTAGAAATTATTCGGTGGTTTTTAATTTCGGTGATTTCGGTGGTTTGGACGACCACCGAAATCAAGTACCACCGAATATTTTTAACCCTACAGTATCACTGAGTCAGACTGGTCAATCACCGAAATTATGTACCACCGAATTGATCGCACTGAGCCTTTCACCGAGATTATATACCACCGAATATTTCTAACCCTACAGTATCATAAAACTAATGTATGCGATTGCTCGACAAAGCTTTTTAAAAACTTTCTTATTTGTAATAAAGCTATACTTTAGAAAAGATTTTTCAGACAACCTAATGTAAAATATAGCAATTTAATTACATTTAACGTTAACTTTATGAAACTGGCTCTAGACAAGTATACCAACCACTAAAATACCGCAATCTTAAAAATGATTGTTATGAAATATCTAAAACTATACGTGATTGTCAGTATTGGATACAATTTTGCGGCTAGACCTATTCCACGCGAGATGAAGGCTTCAAAATATTAATAATTTCAAAAATCCATTAAGTATGTTATAGACGGAAATAAATCATTGAAATAGGACGCACCTGTTGCTGAACGGGCGGTGGCGGGGGTCCTTGAGGCTGCGGCTGAAGTTGCTGCGGGGCCTGCTGCTGCGGAATAGGCGACGGCTGAGACGGCGCCGACTGCGCCTCCATCGGTCGCACCGACGAAGCATCCGATGTGTCCATCTTCTCTGCATTTTGGGCAGCCGGTGGCTGGTGATTTCCCGCCACTGCTGAGACTAAACGAAAAGCCAGTTTTTCTCCACATAAATAAGCTTATTTCAAGTCACAATTCGCAGATCAGCAAGAATCAATTTAGCTGGAATTAGGCAAACCTCCGTAAAAGTCAAGTGCTTCTTTCTATTAATTTTGATAGAAAAAATTATATAGTATTTTTATTCATAACCGCTATCTTTCCTTTATAATTCTTCTCTTTTTCATCTATTTTAATCACCTTCGCTTTACAGTTGATGTCTGAGTTGATAAAAAAACAGTACAAGAGTGGAAAATAAAAAACAAAGCTGCCAAACTATAAACAAAAAAGATTACATGACAACTCGCGACACACGTAATGTCGCGAATTGTCGCAAAAACATTATTTCGCGAAATGTCGTGTCGCGAGTAATCGGGCTAAAGGGCGACCGGTACAAGAGAGGTCCTAAAGCGATTTTCGCCTGATTGCAATGTTTGCATTCAAGTAGTATCGTAGGCCATTGCTATGGCCACAAACTCTTACGTTACGCAATTAAAATCACGCGCCTCTGATTACGGTATCCTTCGCGTACCGGTCGCCCTTTAGCCCGATTATGTCGCGAGTTGTCCGTTTCCCACAAAAAAACCAGTATAAACTACTCACCCATGGTAGTAGCCGGCTGGTCGTGCGAGGGCGGATGGGGCTGGTGTTGAATCTGAACTTGCTCCTGGGGCTGCGGCGGTTGGGCGACTTCGAAGCCGGGCGGAAGGTTGGGGGGCAGCTGGCCGGCGGCAACCATCTTGCTCTGGGCCTCGTGCCTGGCGCGCTGCTCCAGATATCTCAGCTGGTCCATATGGAACGTCTGGCGCTCCAGGATTAGCTGCTGGCGTTGGTACTCCAGCTGAAATGCGCTTTTATTCGATGCGATAATTTGAACTGAAGGATTTATATTATTCGCAGCAATGATCCTGACTCTTCCGCCGTTCATTTCAAATACTGCTTAAAATACATCTTTTGC
Source organism: Plectus sambesii (assembly GCA_002796945.1). Classification (NCBI taxonomy): domain Eukaryota; kingdom Metazoa; phylum Nematoda; class Chromadorea; order Plectida; family Plectidae; genus Plectus; species Plectus sambesii. Next base: position 3,582 of record NIUQ01002340.1, read on the forward strand.
ATTTACGTGTACCGTAAATCCTCCAATAAATGCCCTGGGGCCAATTTCATAAAACTATTGAGCTGTTGAGAATTGAGGAATTGAGGCGCACGCTGATTGGTCAGATTTGAATTTCAACCGATGCGAGCGCGCCTCAATTACTCAATTCTCAACAGCTCAATAGTTTTATGAAATTGGCCCCTGGGCGACTACTATAAAAACTCAGACTAGAGGGAGCGTTTATTGGAGGATTTACGGTACATTTAATACGTAGAAAAGCCATTTCTAAGAGGCGCCAATTTCATAAAGTCACTGTAAAAAAGTGAGGAAAAAAGAAAAGGACGAAAGGGAAACGAACCGCTTCCCGCTCCTTGTCCATGATAGCTTCGAGCTCTTCGAAGTGGCGCAGCTTCATCTCCAACTTTTTCATCTGCGTCTCCACCAACTGAGCCACCAACGACTTGATCCTTCGCTCCTCCATCGTCGCCAAGTGCTGAAAATCAATCCATCACATTTTCTCACATTTTCAATGCTTATGTTACTGAGAGTTAGTTTTTAACAGCGGGGGCAAGGTATATATATTTTGAGACTTTGAACATATGGCAACATTATCATTTTAAAACTTGCAAAGATTTCACCGTCGAACGCTTCAAACAAAGTATAATCACAGAGACATTGTTATAATATCAAAAAGAAGAGAAAATTCAAAGCTGGACCAACGCTCTGCCAAATATACCATTTCCACTTTAATAAGGACGATTTTAAAATCAAGTCAGACTTTTTCCAAATCATAAAGGACATTTTCCGTAATAATTTAACTAAAAATATCATTCCTGATTTTAAAAGTGTCTTATTTAATTGGAAAATGTCCTTATTAAAGTGGAAATGGTAATGATTCAAACGTTTTCCAAGCGTACCTTCGCTTTGACGGCGGCAGCGGCAAGGGCGGCGGCGGCTGCAGTCTGAACCGCCTCGGACACGGCCTTCTTGGCTTCATCCTTGACGCTTTCACCATCTTCAGCGCCCTCTGCCGATTTCTTCTTCTTCTCTCCCTCGGCATCCTTCTTCTCGGACTCGTCCGTCTCCATCTTGTCATCATCAGTGGTTCCATCCTTCTTCGCAGCAGCGTCCGCTGCGGTGGCGGAGGCTTCGCCTGCGGCCGCTGTAAAAGACCGAATATGCATTTGAATTTACACCACATTTGATCATTATCTGTCACTCTTCCATTCATTCTCGTCATGTTTACATTTAACCACGACGCTGTTTCTGACGAAACAGAATGCAAAAGTGACTAATTAGGGTGAAAGACGGTGCCACTGCGCACTTTCGTCGCAACGACACAACATTCTACTAAAAATATCAGTCATCGCACGAATCACATTATCCCTGTTCAGCCCTATCGACGCTTGTAAAAAGAAAAGGCACACGAACCAGTAGTCTGTTCCTTCTTGGCATCGGCGTCATGACTGGCAGCGATGCCGGAGCTGGCGAGTCCGACCGTGGGATCGACGGAGGCGCCGTCCTTCCCGGCGGCCGCCGCAACATTCTTCACGTGGGCCTCCGTCAGCAGTGGCGGCACTTCCTCTTTGATCTTCGCAAACTCCTCTGTAAAAGGGAAGCATAATATTAAAATTTTTGGCCCTAACAAGAAACCGAGGCTAGCACCGTACTTGGCTAAGATTATCTCGCTATTACGCGTGAATACATCGTTTTTCACAAAGAATGATAATCTTTTCTTGGTTTTTACGTGCGTGAATTGATAGACATAGCGAGCCAACTTTCGAAACAGTTTGTCTTATTCAAATATTTGTCGTTACTTATGAAAAATATTGTCTGTATAGCTTGCTTCATTTGTCATAGTGATGCTATAACAGAATAATCGATAATGGATCTCACCAAGCGCGGCTTTGGTGGCGGTGGCGGCAACTCTCGGATCAACGACGCTCGCCAAAAACGCGACGGTCGACATGACAGGATTGCCGCTCTGCGAGAACGGAATCGGCTGGTACGCCAACGGTCCTGAAAAAAATCGCCGCTGAGCATATTGTTCCATTTTCATCTTAACAAGAAATTTTGTAAATCCAAGGGAACGTATTACAAATCGAATATGACATTCTCCATATTCATCCATCTTAGAAATGTTCTTAAAAACGGTGATTAAAAAAGAATGTAAGACGCTTAGAGCGATCATCATGGGAACAATAATATTAAAAAAGATACTTCAATAATTGCGAGCACACATTCATCTCCTCTCCAGTAAAAATCGCCAAATTACCGAGAATCTCAGCCTCAGGGGCTCCCTGTTCGCAGTAGGGGTCTTGAATGGGCAGCTGGAGGAATCGCATGATGCACTCGTCCTGGGTGCGAGTACCGACATGATCGGACACCTTGTTCCAGTCGTCTTTGTACATTTCCAATGCCTCTAGCAGTAGCAGCGTCTCCTGGTCCGTCCAGTCCCGACCGGGCGCAGCGCCCTTCGTCTTAAATTTTTATCATGAAGTTATCGTTTTCAAATTATTACGACATTGTTACTATATTCCTATTTTACCCAACCATCCTTGACTTTCAAAGACTTTCGCTTAACACTGAGCTACAATGTTGCTGAAACAGTAACGGGGACGAGATATTCCCCCATCGTCTTTATTTGTCTCGTATACAACTTCAAACCTTTTCCAACAAGATATCATATCAACTCATTTCACGAGTGCTTCTCTACAAAAATTAAATTTAACTGCGATATCTACTATGTTTCCACAAATCTCATCCTTAAATGCGATTATTACCTTCATGGCTGCTAGCTGCTTGGCATACGCGTCCGTCCGTAGTCCGAAATTATCGCCAACTTCTCGCTTGACATCTCCATTAGTCATCGCTTTCCTTTCCTCGTCCGTCTTCTTGCTGTCATCGCTGGCCAACTGAAAACACGCAAATTTGAATGATTAGGACCGAATTTACTTGTGCAATATTTGCTCTCCTTATTTCTCACTTCAACTCGTCAAACGTATCAAGAAATACAGTTTTAAGTACTAGTTTTTAAAAGTACTAAAGTTTAAAGGAATTAAAGAAATGAAAATATAGAAACTTAAATAATTACTATTGAATTAAATTCTTCCACACATTCTCTCTTTATGTAATTCTCATTATGTCAACTCGTCTACAATATTTTATATATTGTGCAATTGATGTTACCTTTAAGGAATAATATTAAAAAAGAAGCAAGACAGTACCTGAGCAGGCGTGGCGACGGGCTGAATACCCATGGGAGTGTCGGCGAGGAGCATAAAGTGAGAAGTGGCGGGAGGAACGACAGGTGCTGGACGATTCTCCGCATCCACTTGGTAGTTCACCAGCCCCCATTGCTCCAGGAATGCGTGCACGCTGCAAACCATTTCAATTGCGTCATTTATTCGCTCTGTTTGCATGTTATCAAGCTATCATTAGGTCCGTAACATTATCGTTTATACACAATAATAAAGAAGCCGACTAACCGAACGATGGAGCAGACGTCTCCGGCCAAGTTGCGTCGACAAGCGGTTGAAGAGAGGTACTCGTACGGATTTAATCGGTAAGTGTCGATCATAAAGTTGCGATACGCCATGTACCTAAAAATGATAAATTAACAAGACATCCAAGATACACTTCACATACAAGTTAAGAATACTCATTGTCAAAAATTCCTGATCAGTTACAAGAAATCTTAGATTGAATAAGGCAGAATAAGTCTATAGCGCTTCGTTCAATCAATATACGCATGCACGACTATCAATCGTGGTAAAAAACGGTGTTCAAACACCGGAAAGCGAGTTCATCTTTGCCAAATAGTGTTTAATATGATTCCTAATTGTTGATCGAATAATTTTGACTAAAAGTGGAACAAAGCTGAGGAAAATGTGGGATGGCTAGGGTAATGAATAGGTACGCATCTAACGCGAAACCATTCTCGCAACATGCTACGGGTATCAGGTATACCTGTGGAATAAGGTTCCACAATCACTCTTCTCACTACGGATAAGCATGCATCAACAGTAAATCATCGGGCTGAGTGATTTTGGGACCGTGTTCTATAGGGGAAATTTTTCGATCAGTAACGAGCGTCGAGACCGAATACCGTAGAACGCCAAATTGAGCCTATCTTTAGCACGCAGCACGTCAAGGAAAGTCTCAGGAAGGACTATTTTGCCGTTACTCAGTGAAAAATTTCCCCTATATAGGAGTACCGGATATCATACCATACAATTCCCAAATTACAGCGCCATTTATTACAATTCGGTACCCTTGCATTCAATTAGAAAGCTAATTTGAATAAACGGAATGCAAGAGAGTCAAATTGTGCTGAATGGTGGTGTAGTAAGATAGAAGTCTAAATGGACACTTACACTTCTGGCGTCTTGCTCTTATTTTTGGCGTTGAAAAACTCGGGCAGGCCCCTCTTTTCGAGGGCATGGATGGCATTATAGTCGAACCACGTGGAATATGACGGAATAACGATGTAGTGCGTTTGTTCAATGGCGGCACCCTCGTCCTTTTTGTCATCCGCTGAGGCGGCTGCAGAGGCCGACGATTTACCGCCCTCACCTCCGTCCAGATCGGCAAGTTTGTTCCCTTTTGGGGCCGAGAATTCCGCCTCTTTCTCACGACCTGAAACATTATGATCAAACGATACGAAGGACGGTTCTCTAGGTCATATTGTTGAATAAAGCTTTCGTCATAGTTATACTGTCATAATAGTTGGCAAAACTGACAAAATGATAGATAAACAGATTCAATATACGACTTTTTTTAAATAACAGTAATCCACCACAATATATAAGGAGTTGCTGTGTGGTATAACTGGATACAACGTTGCTGCGTTCGTCGAGTTATAAGAGACGAAGAAGTATTAACTATAAAATACCTTTGGGAACATCGACCATGCTCAAACCGCTTTCTTCTTCGTCATCCTCCGGTTCGATTGGGTCGGGCTCTTCTTCCTCCCTCTTGCGTTTCGCCGCATTGCTGAAGCAAACACTATTAACTTGGTTTATTCGATGACAAGAACTTATCATGGATAACTGAGAGCATTCCGTTTTTACAGAAGTAATGTTGTTTTTCATATAGAAAACAAACTACAGTACAAAAATCGTGGAATTTTAGTCAGCATCATAAACACCCTTTATTTCGCTAATATAGTCTCCCTTTAAGTCAACTAATCGACGCCCTGCTTGACGAAAGTAGAAAAAAACGATTTTACTTCTAAACATTAAAGACTTTTATATTCAAAACGAAAAATAGAGACTCGACGTGGTAAACGATAATCAAAAATGTGTTATTAATTCTCTCACTAATGCCTTTTAACTAGGGCTGTAACGGGGACGGGGAATTGGAAATTCCGGGGACGGGGAATTTCGGGGACGGGGATTCCGGGGACGGGGACAAAATCAAAATCCGGGGAATTCCGGGGACGGGGACAAAACCCTATTCCGGGGACGGGGAATTTTCGGGGACAGAGATTTCGGGGACGGGGACAAAAAAATTTTCCTAAAATGAATTAATATTACTTAAAATGTATAATAATGTATCGACATAGTGTTATATATACTGAACTAATATTAAAAATTATAAATTACGATGATCGAGTATGACAAAATCAGAATTTTAGAGACGGGGAATTCCGGGGACGGGGACAAATTCAGATTCCGGGGACGGGGACAATTTCAAATTCCGGGGACGGGGAATTTCGGGGACGGGGACAAAATGAAATTCCGGGGACGGGGACGGGGGATTCCCCGTGCCCGTTACAGCCCTACTTTTAACATTCGTAAATTTTACATGCTTAATATCTAAGCTTAATCATACCAGAAAGGAATTAAGACCATTCCATGTGCTTCAGCTAGTTTATACCCAAACATGCGCGTTTCCATTTGTTGGAAAAATTTACTGCAGAGGATGTTGCGAATAAGTCGGAAAAAATTTATTCACTACTTGTATCTTTGCAAATTGAGAAATTAAAGCAAGATATAGCAGCTGGAGAAAAAATCAGTCACCAATGAAACCACACTGAATGTGTCCAGCGTGACCGAAATTTTTAAAAAAATTTTCATAAATAGCCATCTGCTTTAGCGCTGAAAGAATTAAATGCTGTTCATCGACATTACTCAGCTATGAAACTGGAGATCAAAAACTGCCGATGGGAAATAAGCGTTTATTTCATACCTGGACGTTTTCCGCATTATCGCAGTCGTCGTCCGTTCTCAATTAATTCTTCAAATTTGATTCCGCTATCGTTTTCGGAATAGAAATGGCGCGCTTTTGTCGATTAAAAGAAGTTGCACGTCCAGTTTCAGATAACTATGAAATTGCGTGCTCTCTTCCTTCACTAAACCGTACTCCGCTATGCACTACGCATCGCAGACAAACGAAAACCGAAGCGCCATGGCGGCCGAATTCATTCGCCTTGATATTCAGGATGCGCGCGAATTTGACTAAGGTCTTATGTGGCATTAAAAAGTGTGGTTGTACCTACCACTATCCTGAATCTGACGATTTCATTGCTCCAAACACGGCAGTACAGGCGATATTACTTAATCTGTGCATTGATTAATTCAATAAATTTAACATATGCTCATCTGTAAGTCAGTTCGCTGTAAAGGTTGCAAGTAATAAATAAGGCGTGTTTCTTAAGTCTGTCTATAGCTCGAGTGTCTGCGCGAGAGCAACCAGGTCAAGGCAAATAACTCTGCTGCATGTCGAGTTGCACACAATAATGACTTTTCATGAGGTGCACCTATAGTTCCCTGCTTAAATCAGTTGTACTGAACCTAATCCTTGTTGCTTTCCCCGCAATGGGAAAGTCGTCAGAACCTCGGTCAATTGTACCACCGATGCGGGGGAAATAGGCTATAAACCCCTTCCCCATCTCTGATGGATGGAGCATCAGCATAGATTTCCAAGTGCCTCGAGAGCAACATCATAACGTTTGGCGCCTCCGTTAATGATGTTGCTCTCGAGGCACTTGGAAATCTGAGGCGGCTTAGATGAGATATTGCAAAAAACGACACAGAGCCGAGTCAAGCCAAAAAATATGATTCTGACCATACCACTATGGTGGAAAGGGCCACCTACTGGCGAAGATATTATGCAAAGATGTGATAAGTATTAAGCTGAATTAGAGACAGAAATAACCAAGAACTAATAACTTCTATAAATTTCATGTCTAAGCCTTACCATAATCCTTGCAACCTATTCTCCAAATCGTGAGTGCGACAGCAAAACACTTTCCTTTAATTAACCACTAGCTCGACTAATCTCTGACTACAACATTCGTGACAGTAGGTTATAATGTTCCAAAGTATTGAAAACAGTTTTGTTGACGAACATTGGGATCACCCTCGAGTCTTTTTGTCTTGGAAAATTGAATGAGCTCTGTTGTGCTAAAAAGATGATTGATTCTAAGCGGCAAACAACGTCATTCAAAATATAATCACTCCTTTGAGCATCCGGCAAAAGGAAGCTCAGATAACACCCACTATGTTGAATAGTACCTCCAACTAAGAGGAAAACGTTCTCCTCACATATTGTGTCTCTTTCCTATGCAAAGCTGTCGATTCAGCACCAACAATTACACTATTAAAATATTTAGAAAATGATAAATGATAGTAGTGTTCAAAATTTAGAAGATTTTTATGGTCCAACATCAGGGTGGTATTCTATATACGTTGTGACAACTTCGTCGTTAATAGTGCTCAGCAACGTATTCTTCTTCACTTTAACACTGACGTCCAATAACTTGCGTAGCAAATCGTCCAACTGGATTCTACTCGGCTTTTCCATTTCCGACTTTCTTCACGGTCTGGCACACGTCGCTGACGGAATAGCAATTTGGAAAGGATCACTTGATGACCGCAAACTCTGTTCATTGGCCGGTACGTTTGTCGTTTTCACGGCAACCTGCAGTCTCGGATTTCCATTTTTGATTGCCGCTGATCGCTACTACAAAATTACAATACCACAACACGGAAAATTCTCACTGGGTCACGCTCTATTTACGGTTAGTGTCATTTTCTTCTAATAAATTCTTGTTTTTACATATCGATATTGGGAAAATAACGCTAAAATCACTTCCACTTGGCAATAAAAAGTGCACCGTCGCTGTAAAAATAATATTCTTTACTAATGGGTTACAGCTTAAGTAAGAACGGCCTTCTCCCACAAAGAGATGGTGATAAAAACTGAAAAATTAAAAAGTGAATTGAAGTCGTATAGAAATGGCTCTTTCAGTTCGTTAAGCAAAGAGTGCCCTAAGTAATTGGTATATTCCGTGGAAATATGTAAGCAAAAATTAGGTCTCCATCGTGAAGCGAGATATTCACTCTTTTTTTGGAGGCATCGACCAAACCAACCTTAAATTAGAGTAATAAACATACAAAGTCAAATTTCCGTCAAAAAAAATTGCTGCTACCGCGCTGTAATTTGTCCTTTTTTAAAGCTGAAGAACTGTACAGCGAAGCCTTCTTCTTTTTCCTTGGTATAAGAAGCAACTTATTGAGAACGAATTCCAGATATCATTTTGACATGGCACCGTATTGTGATAATCCCAAATTAATTGCATATACTTAAAAGAAATCATTTAGGATCGCTTCATCATTCCGCTCATCATCGGCTGGTTCTGTTTATCAACATTAGGAAACTTTCCTTTGCTGTTCACCCATTCGTTTGGAGAAGACTTTGGCATCGGCGTGTGTGCCGTGCAAATTACAAACGCTTACTTGCTGATAGTTTTCAATGTGTGGACAATCGGCGTATTTTTCATCGCAATCCTCCTTGCATCCGTTTTCTATGTGCGTTTGACCAAATGGTTGAAAGACCAGCAAAATGTCAATCATATTGAAGGTTCAAATTACACCAGAGAAATCGCAACGCTCATTATATTGATCGTGATAATACCATTGCTGCTTACATCTCCGGCAGCTATACTTAGCCTAGGTCAAAGGATTTTACCGGTAAAATTTGATTATTGTTTTATTAAGTCACTGTTAAAAAGAGAGAGGAGGACATGGTGAGAGAGATGTCTTAGTTCGGTCGTGTTCTTGGTCAAACTTGTTCTAGCGATGAATCAATTTCGAGTGCAGCATAATAATTATAGAGGGAGAGATCGTTATTATAGATTTTAGCCAAGGTTTAGGAAAAGATTGGTGCGTTAGCGAACACTTTCAGTTTCGAGTATTTGCAACTCCAAAAAGCCCTTTTATTTCCTTCTGAATTAGCTCGTTGTCATAAGTACTTTGAGATAAAGTTCTAGAATTAAACACAATCGGCGGAGTACAGGCCGAGGCATCTGTTCAGGTTTAAGTTGGCCGTTTACTATGTTTCCCTGAGCTACGCTATTTAGGCCATGCCAATGGTGCTGAGACGAGCACTCACTGCTCCATACTTTCTTGGAAACATTGCCAATCCGTGGCTGACGATATTTTTGGTGCGACCATTTCGCCATCACTTTCTGCAAATATTGCGGAAAACCGATCAAACTACCATAACTTCGATGGTTGAAACAAGCGCACGAGGAACCGACAGAACCACTGCTCGTCGTTAACTTTGATTCTTTCAAAAGTGAAGTTTTTGTTAAAGGCGTGATCGTATAGCTATTTTTCGAAAATTCATTTCATTATTGTAGTTATGGCGAAGTTAAGCTTTATTATTCGTGCTATTGCAAAATCTGAATCGCCATTGATATCTACTTTGTTTGAACGTGTTAATGTTCATTCTTTCTAATTGGTTTCTTCATGCTTTGTTCGATGTTACATAAAAAAGATACGAATGAAGCCAATCGCCCGCTAGCATTTGCAGCCCTGATTGCAGTTCCTGCCCGGAAAGAGTGACTGAACTGAAGGAAGTCTGCTAAGGGAACTGTAAGCTCCAAGTAAGACTATTGAGAGGCGACAAGCGCGACTAATTAGACTCTCTCCTCATTCAGTCTCTAACACAGAGAGATGAAATGAGTTTATTAATTTTTTAAATGGTGATTGGTGTAAGAGAACAGAAACTGCCGACATAGTCATTGCTTGCCAGTAAAACAAGCTTTTCTTCTCCCCAGCCGGTTAAAAAACATATCATCTTGGGGACAGCTGGACATTTTTCAGATCTTCCAATGTACGCTGGCTGGTTCTTATAGAAACAGTTGGCTTCTCTCGTCCTGTGACACTTGCATGAAGCCGAGCAGCAGGTCAGACGGGGCGTTAATAAATTTTTTGTACCATTCATCTTAAATCTGCCGTGTCAAAGTTTGGGGTCAGACCCTAGCAGCCACTCACTCTGCGTTGATTCCTTTTTTACCGCATGAGAGCATGGTACATTGTTCTTAAGGATATACTTCAATAACTGAGACAAGTGAAAGAGAAAATGATAAAATCAGAGTTTATTATTGGTTTAAACTGTTTTAAAAGTAAAATTTTCTGTTTAAGGAATGATCGTAAAGCTACTGTTTGAAAATCCATGGCTTTTTATCATTCGACAAAGTAAAGCAGCATTTAATGTTATATTGCAAAATTTGAATCGCGATTGCTCTTTAACATATTTCAACGTGTCACTGATAGTTGTATCGTAACGGCTCATTTCTGCCTTGTTCATCGCACAACAACACAAACCAGATTTGAATGTGACCTCGGGGAATTGTTTACCATTATCAAATAGTCCCCGTCAACAACAATAGTGACGAAGTCGATTAAAACAATTGATGTTTGACCGTCATAATGTGAGAGATCGTCAGAAATTCCGGTTTAGGTTCCTCAAAAATTGATTATAAAAGAGATGAAACTAAGTGGAAAAATCATCCTCCGCCAATTGTTATCATTCCACCAGCTCCTGCATTTCCTTAAAGTCAAAGAATGTTCAAAGTCGTGTGTGTGTTCGCCGTGGTGGCTGTCGCCTTGGCTCAAGGAGCCGAAACAGTTCGTCAGTGCTCCTGCGCCGAACTAGACCAATGTGCGGATGATATGAAGGCGGAAGGTCAGAAGTGCAGCGACAGCTGCTGGAAAGTTGCAACACAAATCACATCTCGTCCGGCTGACCTGCGCAAGTGCTTCGAGAGCAAATCTAGTCAAATCGACAGCTTTGTCAACTGCTTCCAGGACCAGTACCACGGGTAAGAATTGGTCTTTTGAAAGATTCTGTATTGGATAGGAAATATTTGACCGCATCCAAAATATTGGCGCGAGAACTGCTTAAAAAAGAATTGCAGTTACAAATACGGTCGTTAACGTTCATTAATAGTGTCTAAATTGCAGGTGTGTGAAAGGAAAGAATGGCCCACAGATTCCAAAGCAGAACTTTGAAGGAGTGATTCAAGCTACTGAATCGAAGATTCGCAAGACGGCCAACAGCCTCGTGGTGCCCGGTCTGACCGATCAGCTGACCGACGTCATCAAAACGGCGGAGGACTTTGGCCAATGCGTGAAGAAATGCATTCGTAAACGATCGATTGGAAGCGTCTGCCTCAAGAAGTTCGAGTAAGGCTTTCTCACAATGGAATATTTACATAAAGTAGTTGCATGAACAAAGTGCTATTACGAAAACTATAGTTTTTGTGCGCTCATAGGTAATCTCAAATTTTTTAGCTGCCAGCCGCTGCTGCCTAGTGAAGAGGCCGCCAAGAAAATCAACAACAAGTGCACTCAGGGGATCGACTTCAAGAAGCAAGCAGGACCCTTGTGCAATTGCGCTCTTAAGGCTGGTGTTAGGTACTACCTCTAACTTTTATTATTTCTTATTTACCGTTCTCGTTGTCCGATTTCAGCGATCTCGCCCAGTACTGCCCCGTTTTGGCTCTCATGGGCAACCGTCGCGGTTAAAGACCGTGAAGAAGTGATATTTCTCAACGTTACATTTACTAGTTTCGTTTCCTAGAGAACTGCTTGTTGTCGGTTAGATTAAATTATGACCGTAATAAAATGCTAAACATTTCATTTGGTTTTCACATCCAACGGTTATACAGCATTCACGATTGCGAAACGGTACGAGAAAGACACAAATAATTCTCACATGTAAATGCATGAACATAAATAGCCAACAGAGCGCTGTTTCAACGCCGCTACAGAAACACTGAGCCACATCTTTTGCTTCGCAGTTTCCTTGGAGTACGGAGACCTGCTTCGCAAAATTATTTCAACGCTCTTAACATATTGAAAGCTCAACTCATATTATTAACCATTCAGTTCCTTAATTTTCTGTTTCATGAAAACGGATGAGCTGGATAATGAACAATCAATATTTTTTTCTAATATCAAGGCTCAATCTCTCCAGGAGACTGCATTAGGAAGTTATATGTAACTTTTTGAGTACAGTGTGTAGAAGCTCTACTATCCCGCCGAGTCCCCAATCGAGACTACGATATCAAGACACTTTCCTCTAATTAATCTGCTGACTCGATTAATCTCTGACTAAGATATTCGTGTGTTTAGAGCAGATCATGCGTAAGTTCTGAAATTCGCTGTGTGGGCGAGCGCTGAGGGTAATTCTCGAATCCGTTTAACTCGAAAATTTCAGCAAAGCTGGAATTAATAGAGAATAACGATCGATTCTAAGCAGCATACTAACTAATTCGACGCATTAACCATCCTATGAAAATCCGCCAAAAGGAGCTCAAGTAACAGTCACCATGGTAAGTAATACCTTCCACGAATGGCAAACTTTCCCCTCCTCATGTTGCTTCTCAATCGTAGGTACTGCTGCCGACTCAGCATCAGCATTCAGACTATCTGGACATTTCGAAAATGATAAACGAGAGTTTCGATCAAAATTTAAGAGATTTCTATGGTCCAACATCAGGGTGGAATGCTATATACATATTGACGACTTCGTCGTTAATAGTGCTCAGCAACGTATTCTTCTTCACTTTAACACTGACGTCCAATAACTTGCGTAGCAAATCATCCAACTGGATTCTACTCGGCTTTTCCGTTTCTGACTTTCTTCACGGCCTGGCACACGTTGTTGACGGAATAGCCATCTGGAAAGGATCACTTGATGATCGCGAACTCTGCTCATTGGCCGGTACCTTTGTCATTTTCACGGCAACGTGCAGTCTCGGATTTCCATTTTTGATTGCCGCTGATCGCTACTATAAAATTACAATACCGCAACACGGAAAATTCTCACTGGGTCACGCTCTCTTTTCGGTTAGTGTTACTTTTTCATATCAATGCGCGTTTTCATTTATTAATGGTAGAGAAATAAAGCTTAAATCACTTGTATTGAGCAATAAAAAATACCATAGCAGCTAAACAATTTTCTTTTTTAAAAGGTTACAACTCAAGTAAGAACGGCTTTTTCTCACAAAGAAATGATGATGAAACTGAAAGATTTTATATGAGAATAATCTTTCAGTTTCAATTTTAGAAAGTCAAATTTCCATCGAAAGAGTTGCCCCGCTGTATTTTGATTAAAATCTTTTAAAGTCGGAGAGCTGAACGGCAAATTCTTTCATTTACCTACCCCTCGGCATAAGATGCAGCTTATTGAGTTATGTTTTAAGGTATCATTTCGACATGGTAAAGTATATTGTTGGTCCCAAATTATTCGTGTCTGTTTAAAAGAAATCATTTAGGATCGCTTTATTATTCCGCTCATCGTTGGCTGGTTCTGTTTATCTACAGTTGGAAATTTACCCTTGTTATTCTCCGATTCGTTTGGAGAGGACGCTAGCATTGGCTGCTGCGGCGCTCGAATAACAAAAGTTTATTTGCTGGTAGTTTATAATATGTGGATCATCAGCATATTTTTCTTCTCCATCATTCTTGCATCTGTCTACTATTTGCGTTTGACCAAATGGTTGAAAGAGCATCAGTTTGTCAACCAGACTGAAGGTTCAAACTACACCAGAGAAATCGCGACGCTCACTAAAGCAATCTTAATAATTCCATTGCTGCTAACTTCGCCAGCAGCTATACTTAACGCAGGTCAAATGGTTTTACCGGTACGTATTTTATTACTCTTAAGTTAATGCTTGAGATAGAAAGGAAAGAGAAAGCCACATTATCAACAGGCGAACCTGGTTTAGGAAACCGATGACTCCGCTTGAGCGTCTAAAACTTGAGTAGAAAGGAGGAGCTGTTATATTTTTTGATGTTTTCCTGTTTAAAGTGCAGGTGCAGCCATGAATGCATAGAGGTTATAATCGCCAAGGAAGAGTTAATATCAGACGGAGAAGCGAATATTTCTCTATAATTCAGATGCTGTTTATCAATAAGATAAACTCATCGACAGAGTATTATGACTCTGACCACTAACAAAGTCAGCAAGTGAGGTCTTAATAAAAAATTTATAAAGGAGATATTTGAGAGACTGCGTTCTTTTTATATCCATTTGAAAATTCAAAAAAAAAGTTTTCGTCGGTAATAATGGTACGAATAGTACATAGGCGTACATATTGAGTTCTGCGGATGCGGACTTCTAACGGGTCCTTTACTCCCTCTCAGGACAATCGCTCTATATCCGAAATATGGCTTCATATAAGCTCTAAACTAAACACCGTCTGCGTGGTATTACCCCAAGGTGTCTGCTTAGCTTTTAGTCGACAATTTGCTTTGTTTTATTGAGTTGCGCAGTTTAGGCTATTCCAATGTGGCTGAGACGAGCAATCATGGCTCCATACTTTCTCGCAAATGTTGCCAATCCGTGGCTGACAATTTTTATGGTGCGACCTTTTCGCCATCATTTAAAAGAAGTATTGCGGCTAGCCAGTGACACCACCATAACTTCGGTAGCTGAAACAACTGGAAGAAGAACAAATGGGACCACTGCTCGTCGTTAACTTTAATTCTTTCAAGATTAAAGTTTGTGCTAAAGGCGTGATCGTATAGCTATTGTTTGAGAGTCTTTTTTTTGTTTTCCAGTTGTGCTTCTAATGCGAAATTATCGGCTGTTTCAGTTTCTATAAAGCTATGGTGTTGTTATCCTTAACTTGTATACTGCTGTGTCACGTTTCTGCGGAGTTTGAGATATATTTCTGATGCGCACAGAGTTGCAGTTTATCTGGAAGAGTTGCGTGTTTTGAAAATCGTTTATGCAGGTTCAGGTCGGTACAAGCCACATAGTGGCCTGCTGTGCCCAAGAGGCCACGTACAAGGGTGACACATTGGTGAACATTATAAGACGGAAAAACGCCAGAGACTCTAAAATCCTCTCGGAGGCGGCTTTTCGGGCATTTCAGACACTGTTCAGGTTGCCCCAAACGCTTGGCTCGTTACTATCTCGAACCTGACTTGCCATCTACAATAAATTTTACAGTTATCAAAGAATCCAGACTCAAAAACTTCCAACTTTGCGGAGCATTGAACGAATGATTGTATGGTTATATTCTCTGCCCTTATGTCCTAAAGCCCTGCCTAGCTCCGCCAAGATCATCACCTTTCATAACAACAGTGAGCTGTACTACAAATGCAAAATGCAAGCCACGCCTAAAGCCGTATAGTGAAATCTCGCTCGAAGCTCGCCATAACTGCTACATTCGGAACTCATACATGATCCCACCGTCTAGCAGATCCCTAGACAATGACGTTTCGGTAAAATGTGTCGCTTTTCCTACCCCACGGACTCCTTAGGGAGCACTGTTCTGTCCAAAAAGGCTTATCAAGCCCAAATCCCGTGGGCCAAGCTGAACATCAGAATGAGACCGTCAATCTCGTTGCTTATCACTCTCGGAGGAATACGCAACGATAACTGAACAAGTCGAGTGACGCGTCTCGTAGGAGGCAAGTTAACTTCGAAGGCGATTCGGTGAAAAACAAGGGAAGGGATGACGGAGCGCTGGCCTCTCTATGGCGTAAAATGGACTTTGTTAAGTAACGACGCTCTCTGAGGAGGAAGCATCGGCATGACTTTCTTGTTAGTTAATATGATTCAATTGTGAGAACGCCGTAATCTAATTGCGTTATTAATGATTATTTCGCAAAAACCAGGAAAAGGTGAAATGAAGATAGCTTGCGATGTCAAAAAGAGCGGCACTAAAAAAGTGACGTTTCGGTTTGCGTCCAATCCAAATCGATTAGCTCGCTCATAGAGAATCTGTGAACGTTCGAATTTGTTTATTCGTATGCGCCTCTCGTCATCATGAAGGCCAAAATAGATGCGTAGTCAATAAGCAGCGATAGTATGTTCTGGAAATTGATCAATAACTAGGATGGAATACTCGTCAGTGGGCCTCGGATGTTTTGACACAACTGGCTAATGAACTCTGGCAATTGCGATATTTATGAGTGTCGGCTAGTGGTTATACGCAAAAGGAATACTAACCAATCACTACTATAATTATCACAACTATAATTTAATTGCATTTGCTGGAATGGCTTTCATGAAAACGAGTAATTGCGGGACCCTCAGATAAGTGGAAGGCAATGATGCCAGGACAGTCAAGCCGAGTCTGTTCTCCGAATAATTCTCTTTCATACTTATTGATATATGAATTCTCAGTTGCTTAGACAGAAACCAAGAAGCGGATAATAGCTAAAAAGGAGGAAAGTTTTCATGTGAGGCTCTGAGACGAAATTTGATGCTTCGTGACGATTGTACGGGAAAAACTGATCTGAAGGAGTAGTTTAACTGTTGAATATCGATCAGCCATTGGTTGCGCCGTGCCTTCCCCTTTGGCACAGCCCTTCTTACTATTCAAGGCTTATAAAGTATTCACATCAGGACTTGTAAATTTTTTATCGCATCTGCGCGAATTTCTTTTTTCCTCTTCCAACAAGTGAGATAATTTTAATTCAGATTCAGAGATAGTATCAGAAATTAGTATTATTTAAAAAGTTTGGGATCAGACTCGTATTGTAATTATTTCGACACCTGCATAACTAAATCGTGCAGGAAACATTAAAAGGAGCACGCTTTGTTGAAAATCGGAAACAGAATGAAGGAAATAGTTATTTCCGGAATCATTACACCTCTGACTCCCACCGGCATCCTAAGACCCCCGCCCACACTTAGAAGCGCATCGGCCCCTCCAGGAGGTCGGCGAAATGTCTCCAGTAAGCAAAACAAGTGTGAGCAATCGAGCGAGTCGGAAAATCGACAAAGCGTACGGAGCCATAAATAGGGCAGAGTGCCGTGGGGGTTAGCTTGTCGCCCTCGAGGGACGCTAGAACGCCGTCCAACAACCGCCGCCAGCAGGCGCCANCGCCAGCAGGCGCAAGTAATTGGCGAGTTTGAAGGCGTGGAGGCCGCCGAAATTGGGTAGGCGGCGGTAGGAGCAGAAGCCATAAAAAGACGGTTCACTTGTCTAATGTAATCTGTTGTGGCTATTTTTTACGTTCACGTAGTGGAAGGTGTAAGATAACTCCTCTTGCGCTTTGATTCTATAACAGAGGGGCAATTGAAAATAGCAGGAACCCGTAAAAAGTGATTGAATTATCAGATTTAAGCTGGTGCACACACTTATATTGCTTGATTGAATGATCATACTTTGCGTTTGAACTAAGCTGTACTTTTATGCTCGCATAGTTCGCGTCTATAATTACGTTGTAGTTATGAATAGCCTCAGAGAACGAATTTGATAGCGCGACCGAGGCGCTGAGGCAGGACTCATGCGTAATTTAGCCAAGAACGCGATTGCGCTAGGAGATTTATTTAAAAAATGCTCTGCAGCAAACTAAACTGTAATCAAAAACTATTTCTCATAATTATTTCAGCAATATCTTCTCTAATTTAAACTGGACGAAATAGCAACTGATAGGGCTGCGTGCTAACAATCGCGTGGTTCAGACTTATTTCGACTGAATGATTACTCCAGACACGGCCCTTGCTATTATCCAGTAAAAAGCGAGATTATTTATAATGCGATGAGCTGCTGCGATGAGAAACGGCCAGTGGTCTCCAGAGGTCGATGAGATCGATATTTTCTGATTAGTTTGATACAAGGCAGTAGACTTTCGAGTCAACTTTGATAAGCCCCCTTCTAGTGTTCAGCCTATGTAAAGTAGAACTCGGTTGAGAATGCGTTAGGGTAAAGTGGGCAAAATTCGTGTTTAACATCAGTAAAGTCGCTGCCTTAGCATTTTGATGTAGGTACTATGCAGCTTGTCATTCTTACTCAATAGCTAGCCATTTAATGTATCTGACATGCTGGCTTGTTACTCGGCATGCAGCTTAGTGTCTATTGCTTTCTTGAATCAAGAATATTGATAATACCATCAACCACAACGCCGCCGTAATCACCAAACTTTTAGTGGAGATGATTCAGCCTAATGGTCAGAATATTTATTCAGCGAGACAAGATTTTGCCTCAAAATATCATCTGTTATTAGGGCGTAGGTCTGCCTGTTAATTTCAAGCCGAATATACCGAGGTGACTAATATTTTGGGAATGTTGAAGAAAGTATACCGCAGTCCATCGCCGAATTTGATGACATGAAGCCGTGAAATGTAGGATTCGTACAATAGCGTTTGATCAAATTCTCGTGGCACTATCATTAAAGAAGAAAAAAGGCCGTTAACAAAATTGTTTCCAAGAGTTAAGAAATTCTTAGCGATTCTCAACGCTATACCTTACTATAGGAATAAGTAATTTCTATGAAAAACTATAAACATAATTATGTTACCGGTTCAAAGATAAAATGCCAAAGCTAAAAACAGTGTCAACGAGGCGTGTCGAGAAGCATTCAAAAGTTCGGCAATAGTCGAATCTCGCGTTCCTCGAGGCAATCACCACTTCCATAACATACAATAGCAATCCCCACTTGAAGCCCGAAGCGCGTGGTTGTTTATTTGCTTGGGTTGTTCAGCGCGGCCCACAGACTGATCACAGCCTGGTGCGTGAGAATGATTGGCTGGCGGGTAATCGCCTCAGCGATTGCGCTCTCTTAAGTGCCGTTTCGCGTGTTGCTCGTCCGGCGCCGCGGCACCGCCCCGCACTACCATCCTCGTCAGCGCTCTCTCCCTCTCTCTCTCTCACTCTTTACTCCACTTGGCTCAGTCCGTCGCATCAGTCGCCACTCGGCGGCTCCTTCAAATTACTCAGTCAGTTCGGTTTGCTCCTTTTATTTGCTCCTTCCATTGCCGTCGCTAATGTAAGATTAAAGCTAAGCGTGCGTTGCGATCACCACCTTACGGTCTATTTCACAAAAATATCGTGATTGAAACTGTTGCTATGAGAACTGAGAAAAGCGCGTTGATTGCTCAATCGTTTTGGTGCGGAGAGATCTCTTAGCGTGTACGATCACAAATGGTCGTTCAGTGTGCTTCCAGCAGATTCAATAGAAACAACTGCAATCACTCTAATTTTGTGATATTGGCCCCTGTGGCGTAAACTGCTTATTAATTTAAGCGACCCGTGATAAAGTCGCGTTATGCTCTACCACGATCAAGCTATATGAACGGAATTATACGTGTTTGACACTTGTCCAGTCACAAATGACCTTATCCCGCATCACGTTAGCTCTAACGCCTAGGTGGAAAAGGTCGAGGGGGAAAGGTCGAGGTGGAAGTGGTCGAGGTGAGAAAAGGTCGAGAGACGAAAAAGTCGAGAGAAGAAAACGTCGAGGTGGAAAAGGTCGAGGGGAT
>NIUQ01002341.1:0-25577 GCA_002796945.1 Plectus sambesii
AGCGACACCTAGACGGCAAATGCACGAAATGGTTTCTACGAAATCATTATATGTTCTTGTCGTTTGAAAGAGGCTTTTGAACCGCACTGACTGCGTATCATCTTATATCATACGAATTTCAAACTGTAGCGGGCTTCTTAGCGTAGTATTTACAAACTTGATACTGTCGTTTACGTTCCGTATCCTCTGCACGTCGAACAAATCTATAATGGGCTATAACTTTTTAAGGGGGTCGAATCTGAAAAAACTGAATGCGCAGCGATGATCAGCGTGTTTGACTTGACAACATATCAAAAAATAATTTTTGACCGGAGTTCCCCTTTAAGTGGCGCGAATTTACTTTAGCGATCACTTAAAACAGTAGATGTGAATGAATCACCATCAGTCGAAGACGAGTTTCATCGCCTTTAAAACTTATCTTTTTCTTTCTCTATATCATCGGTTCCCGATGTTCATGTTCAAACGATGTGTTCTTGATAGTGACATATAAAAGAAAAATTTAACTATTTGTAATTGCAATTCGACGAGTATGTAGCATCCTCACAGAATTAACGGAGATATTATGACGTTTTGGGCTTACATATCCCTCTTCCTGTCTATCGCTTCGTCCCGTTTACTTGATTAATATAAAAACTTCTGAGGACTTTGCTCATTTAACTCAAAATTGAAGGAGGAATGAGTGAAACTAATATAACGGGTATATTCCAGGTCTTTGGGCTGCACTGTGGTGGAAATGCTCACCAGCCATCCGCCACACGTCGATTTTTGGGAAAAGTATAAAAGGCAAGCGCAAATCTTTTCAAATCAACAAGCACAAGCTGATTCTTGGAATCAACTGCAGTATATTGGACACCAATTGGTGCCTAACGCATCAGAACTTGTACAGAGGCTACTGAACTGTTTCTTTATTAAAAACAAGGCTAATCGCCCGAGATCCGATGATTTTCTTGAAGTATTTGCTAATGGAGCATTAGTTCCCAAGTCGAAAAATTTCGCAATTGATGCGGCGAAACTAAAGGATTTAGAGCTGCATATTAAGAAGAAAGAGAAGGTATTTAAATGTTCTCAAATGATTGTAAAACTTGATAGGGAGAGGTTTTTATCAGTCATTCTGTTGCAGCGAACAGTCACAAATCTCTACATTTATTGCTTTAATGGATTAGAGTAAAACAGTTCTTTAAAATCAATTCTCAAATTGTTATCACTTCAGTGGGATAAGGAATCACTTCATTTATTTCTAAATATATCAATTACAGAATGGATAACTATATTTTCTTCCTCTAAAAATTAAAATTTTTAACTTGTCAAAAACTTATATTTTGTAAAGAGATCGCTGACCAATGCGTCATTACCTATAATAACAATGCTATTTAATCGAATCGCAACATGCTCCGCTTTATTGAAGCTTTCAGCCGATAGCTGGCATTTCTTTTTCTCGCACTTGGTGTATCAAAAAATGTGAAAATTATAATAAGAGCCAAGCTTCCATTGGCGCAGTTTAACAATAACTTGCAGATTTCACACCAATTTTGTATGCTGTAGTAATTTAGGTCGAGTTTCCTAATATCGCTTCAGAATCTTTCGAAAATATTTTCAAGTCAAGATATGACGGAAAATAAAAATTTGATGAGATATCTACAAAAATAAAACCTAAACCAATGTTCCATATTCCAATTGAAAGGAAAAGTTGAGAAATGTCTGAAAATGTGCGCTGTTTTGAAATCAGATGAAAACTTGCTTATTACGAAAGAAAGAATTCGTCGCATTTTTGAATATTTATTTTTTCCACTTTATCGGCAAAAACTGCTAACTTTTCCTTAGCAAAATCAACTCTGGGATAAGTCTCCTAACGTTGGGCTGACCAACAATACTGTTTAAATAAATATCCACTCACTGGGACAGGCCAGGAGCTAGTGCAATGCGTGCTCGTAAGGCTAAAATGCTTGAATTTTTTTGCTTGCGTAGTGCGTTGTGCATTCGAATAAAGCCGAATATACCCGGAGCATTGTAATCATTACTAAACGATGGGCTTGAAAATTATAATGACATAACTAAATGCTTGCAGAAAAACTTGGTCCTGGGTAAGGTCCGAAGAAATTTGGTTGAAAGTAAAATATCGATCAACCAAAATCAAAAAACGACGATGCTACAGTCCTGATTACAATACTCATCAGACAAAAGAGGTTAATCGTTCCCCATTTCTGTTACTCGCCCAGATTTTACAAATCTCGATATGCCAAGTAGAGGCGCAACACATTAAAATAAAATGTGAAAGGCATCCACGGAGATCTCCAAAGACGATGAAGGATCGGTATGCCGCAGGCTGTGAAAGAGCCAGCGCACATAATTTTATTTAACTCATTATGCTGAAAAATATTGCAAACAAAGACAAAAATTTTTATAAGTACCACTAATTTTACTAATGAGCTGCAATGTTTGTCAACAGCAACCGATATTCCTATATTTCTCAAGAGAAGAGAGCAATTTCTTCCAGAAGTGTACTCTTCAAGTTTCTTTTAATTAACACATTTTCTTCGCGGATACGGTTTTTGAAATACGACTTATGTAAAACTTGTATCGATTTTCCCGTTTATTGTGTGTGCATTGTGATCAGCCGTGATTGTTGTACCCGTAATCGAACCAAAAGATTTCTCTGTAGAAAATAATTTTTTAATATTTAAGGAAACTTCACAATACTGGCAACAGTATTGCATAAATGGAAATGATGATCAGCCGATCAATCAGTGTGAAAAGTGCAGTCTGTACCTTCTATGATTCTTGCATTGTCTCGCTTTTAATCCGAAAATAAGTAATCATTGCTTTTTTCAATTTTTCGTGTGATTTAGCAATTAATTACTAAAGTGACTGCGCGGAAAGTAATTTTCGTCCAACGCAATATCAGCAGCACATTAACGCAACTTAGTCAGAAAATTGCTCCAATATTGTTGAACGTGCTATTCATTTCCCTTTTTAAAGCTAACATATAAACTGAGTGGCAAAACTTTTCGCATGTTTGATTATTTTTGCTTTAGGATTAGCAGTCTTGACAACGACTGAACACAATTTCATGATCTAGTACTCATTTTATAACCCAGGCGTTCCTCTACATGTTTGCGAAGTTTCACTAGAATCTGTCTGCTGATTAACGAAGAATCTGACCTGAGAGCAAACGAGTGCATTCGAAGGCTCTCGTCCGCTAAAGACAGCACTTTTATAAGTACCAGACTTCCTTTGTTACAGCATGCAAATATATTGCTGTATAAGGTATTTTGATCTGAAACTTCCGAAATTTAATCAGAATTTTGAAAAAATCCTCTCGTGATCAGTTGTAGGCATGTACAGTTTAAAGTAGGGTTGTAACGGGGACGGGGAATTCCCCGTTCCCCGGGGATTCCCTGTCCCCGTCCCCGAAATTCCCCGTCCCCGGAATTTCAATTTGTCCCCGTCCCCGGAATTCCCCGTCCCCGGAATCTGATTTTGTCCCCGTCCCCGAAATTCCCCGTCCCAAAAATTCTGATTTTTTCATACTCAATTGTCAAAATTCATCATTTTTATATTAGTTCAGTGTATTTTACACTATGTCGATACATTATTATGCATTTTAAGTAATTTTTAATTCATTTGTTTTCGCATTTTTTTGTCCCCGTCCCCGAAATCGGTGTCCCCGAAAATTCCCCGTCCCCGGAATTTCAATTTGTCCCCGTCCCCGACATTCCCCGTCCCCGGAATTTCAATTTGTCCTCTTCCCCGAAATTCCTCGTCCCCGGAATTCCGAATTCCCCGTCCCCGTTACAGCCCTAGTTTAAAGGCATTTGTTCGGCATATACGGTTTTACATGTTAATGCTAAACTATGTTTTGAATACCTTGAATAAATACTTGCGGTTTAAAGCATTAGTCAAGGGAGTTCGATATATACTATGATAACTCATAACTCAAACTTCAAAGAGGAGTTATAAAAGAAATTTGTGGAAGATACGACGAAATTTAAGTCTTTGGGCCGCATATACAAGTTTATTTCAAAACTCCTGTGAGGTCTGCATCATGGTGTCTTTAAAACTCCCTAGACTAGAACTTCAAGCTGAGGAATATTTATTTCAGGTATTCAAAACAAGTTTCGATATTGATATGCAAAAACTGCACATGTCGACCAAATGCCAAGATAAACACGAAACTATGATTGATCAGGAAAGGAACTTTTCGAAATTCTGATATCAGTTTGAAGGTTTGCTGTAAAACACCCTTAGCAGATCAAATTTCAGCAAAATAGGAAAACTTTTTGCCAACTGTGCTGAAGCATTCTCAATGCCTAGAAAATTACAATTTTAAATGTTTTAAATAGCAATACATAACAGCGAGCATCATAGAAACTGCTAGAGGATCGGCAAATTTTATGAGTTTGGGCAATTATCGTAGCATAAATTTTTATCTACATAAAAAACTCAAACCGTTGGAGCGGTACAGTTATCGTTATAAACGACTTTACTGTAACTGTGTTATCAAAACTGATCACACTTGAGCAATTAACGGAATAGCGACATTCAAGTACCACAGCATTTGATAGCATCGAAATAAAAAGTGAACTTGCTGGGATTGAATGAAAATTAGACATTATATCAATCGCGCCACCAGTCATAAAAATATAAAGACATAACTGAAGCAATCACCTTGTTAAGGCGCGCGCATACCTTTGACTCACGCGTCAGCTTCCTTTTTGACTCAAAAAGTGAATACCAAAATCTTCTCTTTGCATCAAAAGGAAGAAAAAGGAAGCTAGGAATCATGTGCTGCCCAGCTTCCTTTTTCTTCCTTTTGACTCGCGCACGGTCGCGACCCCGCGCATACCTTATGACTCAAAGTCACCGTATTCGTCGCCGCGCTCGTCATTAGCAGTTGCGCGTCGACGACGAGTTGTTGCTTTTGTGGTCGTTTAAAAGCAAATTAAAAGCGTCGTTAATATTAGATTGTTCCATAATTTCTTTCGTTTTTTGCCAACTTCGGATAAATATATCTCAGTGGAAATTGATCGCCGTGGGATAACTCTTTTCTGTTTTATAGCCCAAAATAATAGAATTTTATTGCTTTTATCGCGACTAAATCAGTGGGCAATGAATAAAGAGATGATAAAGCGCGCAAAGAATAGTCAGTTTCGTGACTAAAAAGTTATGCTATAATTTTCTTTTTGAATATCTTCAATCAAAATCACTCACTGAGCTCAAACTTGCCAGAAATAATCTGCAAATGTTGGGGTTTATTTTAAAAAAAGAATTATTGAATTCGGTCATGGCGTTGTCAGGATTTGGCCAAGCAAACATAAGTAGTCCTTTATAAGCGAATTGCCTGCGACGCCTGCGGCTATGGTTACGCGCTTGAAAATGAGACCTTATATTTGCTTGCCCATATCTTGACAGCTCCATGACTAAATTCAATAATTCCTTTTTCAAACGAAAGCCCAATATCTGCAGATTATTTCTGTAAAGTTTCAGCTTCGTTGGATTATTTTGAACCAAGTGATACAAAAGAAATTGTGACGATATTTTTTCGTCGCTCTGC
The DNA here is from genome assembly GCA_002796945.1 of Plectus sambesii. Taxonomy (NCBI): domain Eukaryota; kingdom Metazoa; phylum Nematoda; class Chromadorea; order Plectida; family Plectidae; genus Plectus; species Plectus sambesii. The sequence goes on from NIUQ01002341.1 coordinate 5,552, forward strand.
AAGTGCAAAATCTCGCATTTTTCATAGTTGTACTAGAATGACGAAAAATGCACCGATTTTAAAGACTAAAAAAGGAAAATCTAACTTAAAAAGAACTCTATACGGTGCAATAAACCGCAGTCAAACTGGTTGCGTCTTCACAGAATTATAAGAAATCAAACTTGTGATGTGACTTTTGTGCCACCCTCTATTTATTTAGCACTCTTTGCGCGCTTTGTAATATTTGCTACACTAACTTACTCGCAAAAAAGCAATAAAAATATATTATTTTGGGCTACAGAACAATAAATCAGCCCACGGCGATCATTTTACGTTAGCATACGAACGCGCCAGCGTCGTCTCTGGTTATTATCAGATAAAAGGGGCTCAATATCGCACTAAATCGACAAAAAAAACACACCAATCGATCCAGGGGACCAAAATTGTCCTAGTGTATTATTTTTAAATAATAATAATATTAAATAATGATTAGAATTGAGAGAGAACACGCGCGCAACTGTCCGCCTATCCTACAATACATAAGTCAAAATTGGCCTATGCTACAACACGCGCTTCACTTTTAAGGAATCAATCGCCGATTGATTCCTTAAAAAAGAAGCGCGCTTCCTTTTTCTTCACTTGATCGCGAGTCAAAGGTATGCGCGGGCAAAAGTCAAAAAGGAGAAAACGTCACTTCTTCTTTTGATCGTGAGTCAAAGGTATGCGCGTGCGCGTGAGTCAAAAGGAAGAAGATGACTCGCGCTTCCTTTTCTTCTTAGGTATGCGCGTGCCTTTAGGCTCTCGCTACTTGAAGTTGCTTCTTTTTAGCTCGCACAAGGCATGGATAAATTTGGCCGGAACGACGTCAATAAAATTTTGTGTTTGTAGCATTTTTGCACAACGTTTTTACCTAATGAACTAAAGCTGACTTAATCCCCCATTGTGATTCTATATTTCGGTGATATCTTTCAAAGAGAAACCCCGAGGAACTTATTTGACAGAAATGTTTTGATTTCGTTAGATACCTTATTTTCGGATATAATGGCACACGCGGAAATAGTGACACATGTGCCAATATTTTCGCAGAAATCGAAATCAAGTGCCGATTTCTTCGCACTCGGCTGCATAACCTATAACCACGCCCCTATAGAATCAACAGAAATTACCGGGTATTCGTTTGCTACTTCTTCTACACTCTGAATTCTCCTTATCGTCTCGAATTTCATAAAAATTTCTCATAAAAAAGACCATTTTCCATGTCTTAGTGATGACGACATAGGTTCAACAGGAGGTTGAAATAATAGAGACACACGCGAAAATAGTGGCATAGGGTAGCGAGTGATAGAAACAATAGTGGCACAGTGCCACTATTTCCTAAGGTGCAGTATGTTAGATTGCTCTGAATGTCTTACTTGAAGGTTTCATCGTAGGAGGTGGAGATGGCGAATTTAATCCTAAAATTGAATTATTGCAGGAATTATTAAAACTGTTCCATGATCGGTTTAACTCCAGATATATTAAGTTGTTCCATATATTATGTCGTTTTTGTCGCCAACTTTGGATTAGTATATTTCAGTGGAAAATGATCGCCGTGAGCTAATTCTTTTTTCATTTTGTAGCCCAAAAGGTTGGAATTTTATTGATTTTATTTGCGAGTAGATCCGTCCACAATGAGCAAAGATATTATAAATCGCGCTAAGGATACTCATTTCCGTGACTGAAAAGGAATGTTACAGTTTGTTTCTTGAATAACTTCAACCAGAATGATTCAAATACGCTAAGACTTATCAGAAATAATCTTCAGAAGTTGGAATTTCTTTTGAAAAAAGAATTAATGAATTTGGTCAAGAGCTTGCCAAGATATGACCATGCAAACATAAGTAGTCCTTAATAAGCGAACTGCCTGCGACACCTGCGGGCATGGTTACGCGCTTGAAAAATGAGACCTATCTTTGCGTGACCATATCTTGACAAAGCCATGACCAAATTCAATAATTCTTTTTTCAAAAGAAAGCTCAACACCAGCAGATTATTTCTGGTAAGTTTCAGCTCATTTGCACAAATCTGAGCTAAGCTACACAAAAAGAAATTGAATCGATATTTTGTAGGCACTCTGAATGTACAAAATTTCGCATTTTTTAAAGTTGACATAGAATGACGAAAAATACACCGATTTTAAAGACTAATCAGAGAAATCTAAGTTAAAAGGGCCTCTATAAGATGCAACAAACCGGAGTCAAATTGGTTGCGTTTTCACAGAGTTACAAGATATCAAACTTGAGATGCGACTTTTGCGCCCCCTCTATTCAATTAAGACTAAGCGAAAATGAGTATCTTTAGCGCGCTTTATAATATCTTTGCTCATTGTGGACGGATCTACTCGCAAATAAAACCAATAAAATTCCAACCTTTTGGGCTACAAAATGAAAAAAGAATTAGCTCACGGCGATCATTTTCCACTGAGATATACTAATCCAAAGTTGGCGGCAAAAACGACATAATATATGGAGCAACCTAATACCATTATATTGGATTGAAGCGATTATTCGGTCGCAGTGTTGTTTTGCGTAATCTGTACACAATCGGTTCTGCTTACAGAGTTTTCTATTAATAATTCATCTAACAATTTCATTGTAACAAAATTGTTCCATGAATTAAAGATAGACCTTATAATAAAACTAATAAAACACGCGTCGTACTGCGATATATAATGCGTATTTTATTACGCCCCGGGCGTATTTTCGAGGAAAGGCAGCTAAAAAAGTATCTTTTTTTGACGCGGTCGGAATAATTCTTGACCGGAAAATAAGCCCGGGGGGCTTATTTTCGGGAGGTCTTATTTTCGAGAAATCCCGGTAATCGGACAAGCTTGCTATCGATCTTCCTAAACCTTTTAGGCCGTATTAATAAGAAAGCTCTTTGCGGGGCCTGCACCCAGAATGCATATATCTGTTAGAAGATGGGGTGTTTTACTCAGTAGGAATATATTCCTATTCAATTTGGTGCGTACTTTAAAAGATTGCCGCTTCGTGGCAAAAGGATTATAATATTCACAGAAAGAGTGAAAGGAATAATTTGGCCTGCACCGGTAGGAACCAATCGCTTTTTTAGGTCGAGTGAGCTCACTCGACCAAAAGTCCATTCCAAACTTTTCAGTCGGTAGGAACCAACGTTCGAGCGACCTTTTTCGAGCGAGCTCACCTCGAAAAATTTTCAAGACATCGGGCACGCCTCAAAAATATTAGAGCGACCTTGTGCAGCGAAAAATGTGCCAGATACTGTACAAATTGCACCGAATTGCACCGCATACAGGTACAAATTTACGAGACCGCAAACACATTTCATAGGCTCAGTAGTGACACATTAGTAGATTAGAGAGCACACGTCATAAATTGCTTTTATTGTTCAAAATGGCGGACTCAGCCCGCCACATCCATTCCGCTATCTTAATATCTTGAATATCACTGCGAAGGAGCAAACGTCTTTTAACGCTCTTTTTGTTTAAAACGGTGGAGTAACCCGCCATATCCATTTCGATATCTCCGTTTCATGAATATCATTGAGAAACGGGTCGCTTTAATCGCGGCTCGCTCGACCTAACGATCGAGTGAGTTGGTTCCTACGAAGTGTCGTTCGACCGAGCTCGCTCGAACCGTCGGTCGAGTGAGCCCTCGTTCGACCGAGCTCACCCTAAATTTTTCGGGCGAATGGTTCCTACCGCTGCTGAGCCAATTCGCTCTTCCCAGTCATGTCTGATTGGTAATTTAGTGAACAGGACTATTAAACAGTATCTTACCAACGTCATATCTTAGGACAAATCCCTTCTGACCGACGCCATTCGAATTGTAACCAACTGCAAAAGAGTTTGCCAAAAAATGCACTGTAGCATTGCTCCCAGTACCGTTTAATCTGCAAAATAACGACTGTTTCGAATACTAAATTAAAATAAATTTTGCAAATTTCAGAATGCTTCACAGAATAATACGCAAATTAACTATTTTCATTGAATTCTTAAGATATAAATTTACAAATAAACATTATATGTATTGAGTTTGTATTTCAGGTTTAAGTTTAAAGACTATACGACTAAAATTTGTCCAGAAGTGAAAAATTCGCTTTTATTGTTTGTTATAAAGTGCGCAGCACTTATGACATATGCAGTTAATTCGTTACACGAAGTCAATCAAAGAAAGCGCGAATTATCAGACTATTGTTAAAGAGAACTATCTTTTGAGACGGACAAAACTGAATTAATCACATCTGTGCTCACATTCGTGAAAAGTTAGATGCGGATGAAGTTGACTTGATGGTAAGAGTTCCGGTAGTGTTAAGATCGTAGCGCAAGACATTAATGGAATATTTGTAGGAGTCGTTTCCAAAGCCAGTAAAAGAAAATGTGTCGGTGATGTTTTTTGTGTTTCGGTACGGGAAGTTCTCCGACATCATTAAGCCTTTGGTGCCGGATTCTCCATATGCATGGATTGGTACTGTAAAGTGAATTTAATTAGAAACATATTCGTAATGCAACATTTTGGAATTAAGCGCACTTGATAGATTTCCATTTATTCTATAACGCATCGCTACTGTTCGGTACAGCAGTTATTTTTCCTGTCATAATGCTTATTAACTGTACGTTTTCACAAGTGCACGAATACTAAACAGTATGTTTGATGTGCGCCGCTGCATAAAACTATTCCATGGTTTAATTTCAAACTTGCCGCGTCCACTCGAGAGCCATTACACCGCCTGTTATCCCAATTCGACAATTTCTTTTGCATTTTATTGCGTCCCCCTTGCGTTCTGTTTCGCCACTCTTGCATTCACTTCGTCAATCTTGTACTCTATTTAGTCGTACAGTAGAAACCGGATATAAGAGAATCGGATATAAGAGAAAAAATTTAGGCTCAAGCTTTAACTGGGAACCAGATATAAGAGAAAGCACCCCATAATATCGAATTATTTTGGCCAGTTTAATGCAAATGCATAAGCTGTTACTATCAGATGTGCATATGTACGAAAATTGTCTGACATCTGAAAGGTCTAAAGCAATTGCGATGCACTGCGCGGGAAAGAACTAAAAACGCGCCCTATAAATGCTTAAAACGCGCCTTATGTTTTCTCTGTCTTCAAACGCGCCCTATGTCAGAGTCATCGCAGAACACGTCCCATGGAAAAAATGAAGTGTCCATTAAATTAGTCTAAAACACATTGTGCCTCTGAAATTGTTAAAGTCTACTTCATAATTGCGAGTATTTGTGCCGCAAAAAATTAGGGGCTACCCCTTGTTCTAGGGGTATTTTTAGGGGGTAATCAAGGGGTAATAATAATTGCGTTCATAATTTTTTCAAGGGATACTTCTAAATTAATCAATGTAGCCCTAATCGCCAATAATGTTGTCCCACCCCCCCCCCCCAAATGAAAATATAAATGCCCCCTAAACTCAGAAATACAGGGTGTCCAAAAAATATAGTGATTTTGGAAAATTATGAATTTTTACAATCAACGCACTCAGGAGATCTTTAGCAAATAATATTAACAACCCATAATCTAGGGGGTACCCTCTACTTAAAGGGGTACCTCGAGAGAAAAAAGTTCGAAAGTGGTATTTGAGGGACCACTTACTTTAACTCTGAATAGCATAAAAGCAGAGTTCTTATAAAATTACCCCCTAAAACTGAGATATACCCCTTAAAACAAGGGGTACTCCCTAGATTATGGCTTGTTAATATTTGCTATAAACCTCCTTACTGTAGTGATTGAAAAACCAAAACATACCAAAACGCTAAATTATTTGGGACAGCCTGTATTTCTGAATTTAGGGAGCATTTCTATTTTCTGGGGGGGGACAAAAATTTTCACAATTAGGGGTAAACTAATTAATTTAGATGTTCCCCTTAAACCCAAAATGAATTAAATGATTTTTGCCCCTAGATTACCCATTAAAAAGCCCCTAGAATAAGGGGTAGCCCCTAACTTTTTGCGGCACAGATACTCGCAATTATGGAGTAAATTTGAACAATTTAAGGGGCACAATGTGTTTTAGACTAATTTAATGAACACTTCATTTTTTCCATGGGACGTGTTCTGCGATGACTCTGACATAGGGCGCGTTTGAAGACACCGTCAAACATAGGGCGCGTTTTTAGCAGTTATAGGGCGCGTTTTAATTGTTGTCCCTTTTTCGTCATGCGAGAAAGGTCTGATTTTGCGATAAGGGAATATTATTGACATCTCGCCGTGATGCCGTGTATCCTATTCATGCGATCCTCATGACCTCCGACCTACACGCGTGTCATATGCTGACAGCTGCAATGATGTGGGTTCCGAATAGTACAAAAGTAGACAATGGGAGTCAGACAAAAGCTGCAATAATCCGGGTCGTGCAATGATCCGGGGTGCAATGATGCGGGTTCGACTGTACTACAACATGAAAAATATGTTTAGCCCGTATGTAAATTTAAATTTCCCGCCATGTCTCGAAGCGAAAACTTTTGTAAAACAATCTAACATCATTTTCAGGACTATTGCATTAACTTACCCTAGCATATAAATTTTCAGCGAAATCCGAAAATTTTTCAGCTGTGCCAAGGCTGTGAACAAAAGACTCGGTGCTTAGAAAAAGTGGATCTTAACTGTTTGAGCTGATAAGGATATCAAAACTATTCTTACAGGGTGGCGCAGAAAAAACGATATTTGGAAATATTTTTTGTTAGGAGGCGGAATTAAGCCTCGACGTCTATTGACCGATTGTAGCCCGAGATCTGAAGCATCGATTTCTGACGTCGTCGTAAAATTTTCTTTTAGGGGTACTTTGTGAAGTCTTACCGTAGCCCAAAAACAGTTATGCAGAACTTTACTGCATATATGAGCTAATAACTTGCAACCCATTGACGGATTTAGCTCAAACTTTGCCCAGATGTCAAGCTGATACCTGGGAAGAACGAACCAAAACGGTTTGTGAATTGCACTTCTGGAAAATAAGTTATGCTCAGTTTTCACAAAAAACCACTCTTTATGAGAGATTTTTGGTCGAATTTCTTGGAATTTCGTGGACATTTTTGGTGTTCCTGTTATCTCATGATCTGGGTAATCGAAAGCAAAAACGTTTTTGAGACACTTCCACATTTAAGCAATATCGATTTTTGGAGTCAGACAGATCACCAACGTTGACGCTGTTACAGTCAACTGTTTTTATAACGTCGGTCAAGGGACCGGCCAAAGGCCGACGTTATAAAGACAGTTACGTTATAAAAGCAGTTGATACTCACTGCGTAGTACACTTGTCAGTATAGCGCGGGAGAGGGTCAGATGCGGGGAAACGGCACTATGACCCTTAAGGAGGGCGGACTTCCCCAAAGGAGTGAAAATTAGCCTCAATTGGGACGATGCATGCGTCGCTCTAACGGGCGGAGACGATATGCGGGTCATTTGATCTTCCCTACCGCGTGAAAGCTACTAGCAGCCAGTGCCAAAACGGACCGACGTTATAAAATCAGTTAGGTTAATACTAACATCGGTCAAGGGACCGACCAGACACCGACGTTATAAAGACAGCGACGTTATAAAGGCAGTTGGCCCCTGTACAAAACATAGTACACTTAGCCGGGACCGGCCAGGGACCGACGTTATAAAGACAGCGACGTTATAGAGCCAGGCGTTATAAAAACAGTTGACTGTATTTGCACATGCATTCAATGGTCACATTTTGGAAAATGCGGAGAGTGCACAAAAGCTTTTTTATTCCGGATTGACCAGAGGTAGGCGCACCAGAAGAACCCAAAATCTCCATTAATACTTTTAAAAAATCGACCAAAATTTTTACTCAAAGAGGGAGCACTGCGATGACAGAAAAAATTGCACGTCGTAATTTGACCATAACTTTATCCAAGAAGCGCAATTCCGGAACGATTTTGGTTCGTAATTCCCAGGTATTAGCTTAACAATTGTGCAAAGTTTGAGCCGAATCTGTCAACTGGTTGCAAAGTTATTAGCTCATATATGCAGTAAAGTTCTGGATTGTTGTTTTGGGCTACAGTAAGACTTCACAAAGTACCCCTAAGAGGAAATTTTACGATGGCGGGAGAAATCGATACTTCAGACATCAGGCTACAATCGGCCAATAGACGTCGAGGCATGATTCCGCCTCCTAACAAAAATTATTTCCAAATATCGTTTTTTCTGCGCCACCCTGTAGTTTCCTGCGAACTGAACAAAAGAGAAATAAGCAAATCGGACAACTCGAACAAAGTTATTCAAAACAAAAGGGGGAGAAAAAATTGAAACACTCTGTATGTTTGTTTTGACAGCATGTTAATATGAAGCCCCCCTGCACAGACACTTACATTTATAATCGGTCGGTTGAAAGCTGATATTCATCATAGATCCAGGAGTTAACAGAATCTGGAAAACTGTTCCAGGAACTTCCATCGGAGAGATGACATCGCTCATTCTCAAATATCACGAAATTGAACCGCCGACAGCGCTATCAAACTTTGTCAGTGTATAGCAGAATGAGCGCACCCTGGCCGGAAGCCGTTGAAAAATAATTTCCAGTCAGAGACGCATCGATTAATATCATGAAGTTCTCAGATACTCTCTGGGTAACTTCGCGGCGGGCCCCAACATGTTGGCTTCATTGATAGAATGTGGCATATCGTTTTTTTCGTTTCTTTGCAATATTCTGGCTTTTTTGCATGCTTTTCTTGTTTTATATGACATTTGAGTGTAAATAGCGCTTAATGATTGCATTTACGTCAATATTATCCGAGTTTTACTGAAAAAGTTGGTCACAATAACTGTACCTCAGCACCAAAGGTTGGATTCGTTTGTTTATCGTTTTTTAATAAAACTCGGATAATATTGATGAAAATGCAATCGTAAAGCAGTATTGACCAACAAATATCGTGCAAAACTAGAAAAGCATGCGAAAAAAAGGAAAAATTGCAAAAAAAGGAAAATATCGATATGCCACATCCCATCAGTGGAGTCAACATATTGGGTCCCGCTGCGAAATTACCCTGAGAGTATCTGGGAACTTCAGGATACCAATCGATGCGTCTCTGACTGGAGATCAGTTTTCAATGGGTTCCGGCCGCTGTGCGCACCTTCTGCGCTTCAGGAAACAAAAATGTGAAATTTCCGGAAAGTGGTTACGCTACTCTTTTGCCTGTACCAGGTACACGTTGAGGTAGCAGTTCCCGCACACCGCCACAAAATGAAGGCCCACCCCAGGGCTATCCTTTGTGGTAGGTACAGGGTGATTAAAAAAAAACAGGCGACGTTACTTTTGAACGGGGTAGCGTTTTTGGCCCAAATTTTAACCGTACACTGTCCTAGTAGGGGGCTTGACGTGGGCGGAGTTTGGGCCGTCTCCATTAAAAACTATCGTTGCACGACCCCGAAAAGTGCGAAAAAAGGGCCCTAAATCGGAGGTGACTTTGGAGGGTCACTGTAAAGCGGGAAATTGAGATGGTGAGCTGAATTTTGGGCCAGGGGTAGTCCAAAAAAGTGTAAATGTTTTCCCGAAAGTTTTAAAAATTGGTCTGAAATTTTCCAAAAAATGACCATAAAGAGTGCCCAAAAATCTGCCAAAAATCGGCCAATGGGTCAGTTTTGACCGATTGCCAAAATTATTTTTGCAAAACATTCGCACTTTTGTAGACTACCCCTGGCCCAAAATTCAGCTCACCATCTCAATATTCCGCTTTACTGTGACCCTCCAAAGTCACCTCCGATTTATGGCCCTTTTTTCGCACTTTTCGGGGTCGCGCAACGATAGTTTTTAATGGAGACGGCCCAAACTCCGCTCACGTCTAGCCCCCTACTAGGACAGTGTACGGTTAAAATTTGGGCCAAAAACGCTACCCCGTTCAAAAGTAACGTTGCCTGTTTTTTTTAATCACCCTGTAGTTGGAGGTGATTCATTGTCTTCCTTTAAAAGAAACCTATTTGTCCTTTTTTTGACTCACCCTGTACTATTTGTAACACTGCTTCTACCGGCTCACCTTTCATAGAGTTAACTACTCTAGGAATTAAATAGCACTAATTATTCATTGAATCACAATTTCTATTGGAATGTTTGTCTCTACTCTTCTTTATTACTGACTTACGAAGAAAAGCTAATGATTTCATTATTCGAAGACTGCCAATAGTTGAGACCTGCGTAGAGTGTCATGTCCCCTTGCAGGCTGTTGACAGTCATATGCATGCCGGGATTGAGCACATTTGCTGTGTATATAATTAGCACCGTAGGACAAGAAGCTGCGCCAGTACCATGATTGCTCATGCTAACGTTAACGGGAGAACTGTTGTCCGATGTTAGAAATCCGAATTCCGGTGTTCCACATTCGGAAGGATCTGAATGAGCGATATCGGGTTAAAAAGGTAAAATTAAATACGATCGTTTTTTCAGTGTAGCCAAATATTTGTTCAAGTTTTCTATGTATAGATTTCTCGCAAAACTTTCGTTATCCAGCTTTATTGCGGTCAAGAAACAGTGTGTGTGTGTGTGTGTGTGTCGGGGTTCAACTGCGTTCAGTTGGATATTATCTATATTAGATTTCTCTAATTAACAACGCTAAAGGACAGATTGTTGTTATAGTATCAGTGGCAGCCGTTAAGCAACGATATTACGGACAGACCCTGTCTCAAAGGTTAATCGACATGTTGATCGCGCTTTAAGTGGTAGGTTAACTATCATTCACTAGAACAAGGCGCGCCTCAATCCACTTTCGAGAAAAAACAATCGCGCCGCCGGCTCTATATGGCTACTACATAGCCAGTTACCATATACTGTACACCATTTCCGCTTTAATAAGGACATTTTCCAAACCAAACAGGACACTTTCCAAATCAAAAGGGACATTTTTATGTTCAAATGAATAAGAAAATGTCCTTTTTGATTTGGAAAGTGTCCTGTTTGATTTGGAAAGTGTCCTGTTTGATTTGGAAAGTGTCCGACTCAGTTTGGAAAATGTCCCTATTAAAGTGGAAATGGTATAAATGGACAGACCGTATTTCTTCCAATAATCGTCCTGGCCGATTATTTTTTCAACCTAGGCCAGAGGGGGGACGGTTATTAGAGATGGGCGATTATTAGAAGAAATACGGTATGCCCTTAATTGCAGCCCCTTCCATTTTCAACAAATTTATTTCATTCAACAATTTGCCACGTACCCTTTTCCAGTTGTGTGAAAAGAAAGTTAACATCAGGAAGAGGAGAAGGGATGGACGGTCCGGTTTCGACTAACACTGTTAAAGAGCTGCCGCTGCTTGAAGTTGCATTCAATAGACCATAGGTGGGCGATAATTGAGTAACTCTGCAAATATTGGCAAGAATGCGACAGATTCCTTTTGGCGCAATTCCTGATGAAAGAAAATGGAATTTGTTTTGTTCAAGCAAAAACCTATTCTTACATTCTGAAATTTTACTCAAACAAGCGCTGTAACGCAAAGTTCAAGCATTGTATTTAAATATTTCGGGATATACAGTCTGGTCGTTGAAAAGTTATGTGTTCGCACAAACTTTAGTTTACTCACTATGTTGGTACATATCTCAGTGAATATTCAAGTACGGATGCCAACAGCAGCAAAACTCAGCCGCTGTCATTTTCAGTTTTGTTCTATAAGGCTTGCTGCAATAAGACAAACAGACTCACTGTAAAATAAGTGTTCCTTTAATGTTGCTACCATCAATGATGGAAATGACTGTATTATGATTATCATTGGAGGAGGAGATAAGTCCAAAAAGATATAAATGCACTTTTTTGCCAGTTTCCGCCTTTACTATCCAATAATGAGGTGACGAATCAATTTCTTTTCTTAATATCAAGTGGAAAGGTCGAGCAGATGAGAGTGAATAAGTAGTTGGCGATAATTTCTGCCCTAAACGAATTCGAATTAAAAACATCAAAAGATTTTATTTGTAAATTCGATAACTCAAATTGTTATGCCTACGGAAGATTCGAACGTATTGCGTCCACCTCAGTGCGACAAGTTAGAGTCTGACGGGAAAGTGAGTTAGAGTAAGGTTTTTTCAAACCTTTAAGTAAAACTGCGAAATCTACCCGTATGAAATCATTGTGACGTGATATTGGTGGCTGACTAAACCGACAAGTAACAGTTAGACATTTACTTAAAGACCGTCTTTGGTAAGCGCACTTCAGTGTGTTTACTGTTGCAGATTTATGAACGAATGCAATGCTCCTTTTATCAGGCCGTCAGCTCATTTCGCGTGGTGACTTTTGAAGCAATTAAATGCCCTTTAGTCATTCATAGCCGCAGTTATCTTTTTACATACATTTATTGTGGGGAATATGAACCTGCCTTGAACCATGCTACTCAGTTTGAGATAATATGAGTATATCGTATTTCCGGAAATAGTGGCACATGTGCCACTATTTTTTGCGGCTTAGATATGGAGTTTTTTAACATCATGGTGTTACATTCATAAAAACACCGCTATCCGTGTCTTAGTGATGATAAAAAATGTTGAGTATGAGGTTGGAATAATAATGTTACACGCGACTAAAGTTTCAAAATTTCGCCGAATCGAGGTGGTTGAAATAATAGTGGCACAGTGCCACCATTGCCGAAAATACGGTAAGTGGGCAATCACTTCACATAGCGACGCATAAACTGTACAGAGAGTCCTTAACTAACGCCTCAAAATAACATTTTCCTACAATTCTATTGTTACTACGTCAATGTTAGCCATATCGTATACTTGTTTCCTCAAAAACTGCAAATTCAGAACACTATATAGATGCGTCTGTCCACTGGACCGTGGACCGAATTACTCGATGCAACGGACCGGACCGGGACCGACCTGTTTTTCCGTGGACCGAGCTTTGGACCGGACCGGACCGACCCCCCTCAGCCTTAGACCGGGACCGACGCAACAGAACCTTGGACCGGACCGGGACCGACCTCAAAAATCCTGGGCCGACGCATCTATAGAAAACTATGGGTAAACTGCAGTATTCCCGATACATATTCGATAAAGTTAATCAAAACAATATTCGTCAAAGAGTAAACAAATACCCTATAAACTTTGATAACTTACGTCCATGAGGGCTTGCTGTAACACCATATAATTCCTCCAAAAAACAAGGCGTACTGTCGACTCTACTGAATATAACTGTCATGGCGTTAGTCGAACTAAGAAAGTATCCATTGTCACAATTGCCGAGTCTGAACAAGCAAGCAAGAAGTTCCATTGCACAAGTTTTATTAATATATATTGTATAATCTATTGTGATTTGTATATATTTTATCTTCAAAATTTTAATTTTTTATTCTTTTTATTCGTTTTACAAGTTGCTATATTCGCTACATTCCTCTATTTCTTTTACTATAGTGAATATCGTTTACACTGATAATAAAGAAACAGACAGATTTTGCCAAGTATAGACGATTATCGTTATAAACAATTAGTGCTACAGGGTGGGTCAAAAAGTACCAAAGGGTGTTATTTAATAGAAGACCGCGAGGTACGCCAAGCACCATACCACTAAGGCTAGCCCTAGGGTAGACCTTCTGACTGAGGGGGTGCGCGGGGGCCACACCCACAAGACGTGTCTGATACAGACAAATAACTTGCATATGTACGGTATAGTAATATTAGTCAATTCGTGCAATTTGTTTTGATTTTTTGTTTTTGCTTTGTATCACACATCATTAGTAAGCAAATAGCACTCAAAGATTGCATTTTAATCAATTTAATTCGAGTTTTATCGATTAATTTGGTCACACTAGCCGCACCTCAGCACCATACGCCGATATCGTATTCTTATCATATATCGATAAAACTTGAAGCATTGCGCTTATCAATCAATAGGGCCTTGCCTCAAGAGCACTTTTCGATGGCTTCCAATTGCTATGCGCACAGTCTGCGGTTTTGAAAAATTAAAAAAGGAAATTTCGGGTAAGGCATATACAGGGTGTCACACGTAAGTGTTCACAGGTTTGATTGCTTGTAATTTTTTTATTTCCGACCGATTGCTTTGAAATTTTAACCACATATGGAGGAGATATACAAATTTTCGTAGTTAAAATTTCATTTGATTCTGATGCAAACGCGTTAATTAATGGCAATTTTACGGAAAAGTTTCAAATTACAGACCGTCCCACCTAAGTGTAAACAATTTTCATTGCTCATAATATTTTTTATTTCTGTCCGATTGATGTGAAATTTTAATTGAACATTGAAAACATCTTAAAATATCTATGGTTAAAATTTTATTGGATTCTGAAGCGAAGTTATTAATTAATTGCACTCTGACTGTGACCTGGTAATTCTTTAATGAATTCCTCTCAGCAGACCGTTAATTGTCATTTTTCCTTCCTAAAAACGAATCGCATTAATTTAAAAACAGAATAGTCGACAATAATGCCTTATTCGAGCTTTGAACGGGCTAAAACTGCCGCGTGGTGTGAACGGACGAAAAATTTTGTGCTGGCTCAGCGAAAATTTCGTGCTGTGGTTGAAATGATGGTGGTCACATCGAATGCATAACTCGTGATTGATGTAACCGTTCAAAGTAAAATTCTAGATATGCAAATTCGAAGAAAATTTCAATGTTCAATTAAAATTTCACATCAATCGGACAGAAATAAAAAATGTTATGAGCAATGAAAATTGTTTACACTTAGGTGGGACGGTCTGTAATTTGAAACTTTTCAGTAAAATTGCAATTAATTAACGCGTTTGCATTAGAATCAAATAAAAATTTTAACCACAAAAATGTGTATATCTCCTCCATATGTGGTTTAAATTTCAAAGCAATCGGACGGAAATAAAAAAATTACAAGCAATCAAAACTGTGAACACTTACATGGGACACCCTGTACAATTGACTTGCCTGTAGCAGACATACCTTGTGAGTGTGGCTCCCGTCCATTCCCTCAATATGAAGGTCCACCTTAAGGCTATCCTTCGTGGTATGCAATCTGATGTGACCTGCGGTCTTTTTTAAATAACACCCTTGGGTTTTTGTTTTGACCCAGCCTGTACAAGGTGGCCTAAAAGTCCCCTATTTTTGAACGATCATAACTTTTTCTAGAGGTTATTAGATAATTTTGTTTATTACATTTTTAAAGTTTAGTCTGATTCAAATTTGTTGCGTTTTCACGGAGTTATAAGCGATCAATCTATTAAAGTGACTTATGGGCCACCCTGTACAATAAAACTGGAATAAAAGGGAATGTAGGGAAATTGGTAAAATTTTCTTAAATTTGTGTTCTCTTTTGTATTGAAGTATATAAAACAAAGTATGGAAAATGACAAAATATTTTTTCATATTTGGAATTCTTTTATTTATATAAAACGTAGTTTCGTGTGGGCCCTGGAAATAATAAATTCGTGCGCAGAACCAATTTTGGTGTAGAGGATAGTACAATCTCACATAACCCATTAATGTAATGTTCCTCTTGCGGTACGCACTTTCCCAAAATATATCCATCTTTTCCGTTTCCGTTCCTCATAGTAAGAGAAGCATTCGAGTCATTTTGAAAGTTTGCGGAGCTCGTTGCTTGCACTTGATATCCCGGAGGTGCTGAGATAACCGTAACACAATAGGTACAGCAATTATGGGGACTATCGGTAACATATTGAATAATCCCAAAATAATTTGTTTCGTTCACGGTGACATTATTCGGACATTTGCAGTCTGAAAAGCACAAGAATGTCTTACTGAGAATATTTCATCTGCGATGCTTAATTGAATATTTTGTATCCAAGCTGATCTCGTCACACCAGTCGCCATACTGTTAACCAACGAAAGTAGTGCAACGGTGTCAATATCGTGTTAATTTAAACCGCAACAGCGTGAGTTTCGGAGACAAATATATTTCTATTCAATAGGGGCTCGCTTGAGAATATGTCTGATCGCAAATCGCGAACTCTCCTAATCGACCAAATATGACAAAAGACTCGATCTCCAAAGTCTCGGTTAATCAAAAAACGTGACTTTTCTCTAAAAATGAAATATTTTCCTAAATCTCGCCAATATTGATATCGTAGAAAGGGGAGCTTGGAATACTTTGATTAGCCGTATATAAATAATTTAGCTGCTCTTTTATGACAGCAGTCAGTTCATCTTTAATGGCAAAGAGGAAAAACATATTGAGAGAGCTTACTGGACATATCATTTTGTGCATAAGACCCAATAATTGATGGCTGAATGTTTTTCATATCGAGAGCCAGTTTGTTATGGGAAGAAACAGTAACAGACATAGGATTAGTAATAGTTTGCCGGAACAAGCCTGAAATTTAAAAATTTTAAAATAGAACGTTAAGAAAAGTTTATTCTTTACATACCTATAACAACCAAGAAACAAACAATCACATGTCGAATCATTTTGTTTTATTTCGACCACCTTATTTCTGATGTAGAGTCGAATCTCACAATCGTGCAAGCAGAAAAGAGTAAAGTGTTGGGTTATTAAAGTATGATAACCAACTGCGCTGTGAGAATTAAACTAGTAATATGGCGGCACCTTAAAAGACATCTTGTCATATTGCGATAAAAGTCGTGGGAACGCATGATCGTCGTCTTTATCATATAGTACGATGCCTACAATCACTACGAACATGGTTGCCTCTAAACTGAGCAGCAAACTTTGTAGTTCATTTGCCTCAAAATTTTTCAGATTTTGAAGGATTCTTTCCATTAATATCTCAACAGCAGTATATCACAGGCGCATTTATCAAAACTTCCACATCTTTAGAGATTAACTCGATGCGCAATCCAAGGGAGTGAGTACCGGCGAACGCCGGTCGCTGAATATAGCATGTGTTTTCTTCATCCTTTTTGAACGACTAACCTACTATCTTCCTCCCATTTCCTTTGATCTGCCTTCATTTTTGACATTGCGTTTCCTTTCAAGCAAACAGTAAAGGAAAGTGAATGGGAACGAGCGAATGGTTTTCTCAAGAGAATATTTGGCTTTTTAACACCATCTTCATTGAAAACATTCATAAAAATTTAGTCGGTGTTGCTCAATTCGTTTTTCTGCTGGCAGTCAGTTAGCGCTGTGTATAATTATGTGCACACGCGTGTGGCGCGTCGAAACATTATCGGGCCGAATGGGGCATATAATTGCGGTACGGTGTTAACACGCTATGGAAAACTTACATGTACCGACGATGGACCTGATTACAACCACTTTTAGCGAAAATGTGCGATTTCGTCAAAGTGTTTACAGTTTTTAAAAAAATTTCCTTATTTAGAAGTGAATATAATAAATCTTATAACTTTAAGGAAGCTTATCGTGCAGCCTTTCCAGCGAAAATTTGTTCGTTCGATTAAGTTTTGTTTTCGTGAAAAAATTAGTTATTCACATTAGAGTGGTGGGAATCAGCTCCCGGCCGGTGGCAGGTGCATCGACGGTACATCGCGCGCGGTTCGCATATCGACCACTGTCGATATCAATGAGCACTTCGTAAACAACCTCTTATTATTGAAGCTTTGAACTCTTAAGTTTCCGTAATAGAGCCACTGAAGGTCAGCATCTGCAGCGGTAGGAACCATTCGCCCGAAAAATTTAGGGTGAGCTCGGTCGAACGAGGGCTCACTCGACCGACGGTTCGAGCGAGCTCGGTCGAACGACACTTCGTAGGAACCAACTCACTCGATCGTTAGGTCGAGCGAGCCGCGATTAAAGCGACCCGTTTCTCAATGATATTCATGAAACGGAGATATCGAAATGGATATGGCGGGTTACTCCACCATTTTAAACAAAAAAAGCATTCAACGACGTTTGCTCCTTCGCAGTGATATTCAAGATATTAAGATATCGGAATGGATGTGGCGGGCTGAGTCCGCCATTTTGAACAATAAGAGCAATTTATGACGTGTGCTCTCTACTCTAATAATGTGTCACTACTGAGCCTATGAAATGTGTTTGCGGTCTCGTAAATTTGTACCTGTATGCGGTGCAATTCGGTGCAATTTGTACAGTATCTGGCATATTTTTCGCTGCAAAAGGTCGCTCTAATATTTTTGAGGCGTGCCCGATGTCTCGAAAATTTTTCGAGGTGAGCTCGCTCGAAAAAGGTCGCTCGAACGTTGGTTCCTACCGACTGAAAAGTTTGGAATGGACTTTTGGTCGAGTGAGCTCACTCGACCTAAAAAGGCGGTTGGTTCCTACCGCTGCAGTTTCAAATAATAAACGAAAAGTACAGATGTTATGTGCTTTTGTATTTTATTCACTAACCTATCCAAGATCAATTTCCGCAGTGTTTTTACCTCTAAAAGTTACTGTAGAGGCAAATCCAACACGAGCTCAGATAATATTAATATTGGCATATTATCTCCGCATAATGAGTCTTTACAAATATGGTCATAGAATAAGCTCAAAACAACTGCGTTCACGAACAAACAGCGCGACATTGAGCAGCAAGTATTATAGCAGTGATCACATTAAATGGCCAGTCCAGACTTTTTCAGCTTAAAGAAATCGATTACACGAATTCTTCTCTGTCACTCTCGGACGAGGTTCCAGTGGCAGTATTTACTTCGGCGTGTATAACTGAGCCATTCGGCGCAGCAGATTCATCGGGGTGTCTTTCAGACTGCTCTGTGCTGCCGCTACCGTTGGAAACCTGTCGGTAGTACTGGCCTCCTCTCGGCCTTCCAGTGTCCAAATACCCATATTCCTCTGTTGCGTATGATAGCAGCGTGCCAAGTTTCATTTTGAGGTCGGAGAAGAAGGGACGTTCATCTGGATTGTCTTTCCAGCACTCCTGCATTATCGAGTAGCTGAAAAAATTATCTTTCGCTGTGTTTTCAAAAAAGTTGCCCAGTTTGGCACGGCAATTTCTTAGGAAGATCTCAAGCTAGTCAACCCATTCAGCCCTCCGATGCCGAAACCTGTACCCATTTAAGTTCGCGCTGTCTGTTTCATCGTACTTACGAATACGGCAACAATTTGTAACTTGACAAAACCAGAGATTTCTCCGGAAAAAGAGCTCGAAAGTTAAAGCTCATAGTAATTTTGATATCGTTAAATAAAAATTGGTATACCTTAATGAACTTGCAACATGCACAACCCCTTTTCTCGTATATAGAGGCAATCGCTGATAAAGTGGGCATTACAATATTTTAAATGTCTCAATTCATACACGTTGTCGGCGCAGTGTTCCGGTTTGTCAAGTCGTTTACCGGAACGAAGATAATCGATCATATCCGTCGGCTGTATCAATGCATAAGGAACAGCCCCCAAACTAAAGAGCTCATAAAGCAGGACGCCAAACGACCAGCTTAAAAGATCGGTTTTTGATTAACTCTACCAATATCACACTGCAACGAACATGTCGGATTTAGTTGTGTATTCGTAGTCTTGCAGCGATTCTGGAGCCATCCATTTGATCGGCAGTCTTCCACCACGTGTAGTGTAAGTTGCCGTGTCCATTAATCGACACAAGCCAAAATCACAGACCTATAATAACAATCGAGAAAATATTTCTATGATTATTTGCTTTCTTAAAAGCGTGGCAGCTCAAGATATTATGTCTCTTTATTTAAAATGGCTAAAATGATCCTCATACATATTCTCTCGCATGTTTATGATTATTTATTTCTGAATGGAAATATTCTCGTACCTTTGCAACTTTATTTTCGTCAACCAATATATTTCTAGCAGCAATGTCGCGATGAATGCAGCCCTTCGAGCTGAGAAAGTCCTAAATTTCAACCGATGAAGTAAGGATACGGAACTCGATGGTCTCATATTGTGTACTATATCTGAAGTCATCCTTGACGTATTCTTAACTTTAACCTCTTATAACGACTTGACTTAAAGTACGCAGTATAAAACTGGCCCAAAGTTAAACGAAATATTTACATACCATTCCGTCGCTGATTTGCCAAGCGAAGGAAAGCAAATCTTTAAACCGCAGCGCCTTTTCATTGTCAGCTATGGGCTGAAATAGATAATAAGCATAGAAAGAAAGTATGCACATTATGCATTATTTAATGCAACGTTAACTAATCGGTAATCAAGGAGGGTGGAACCGCTCGAATGGCAAACTTGAAGTCATTGCAAC
>NIUQ01002342.1:0-22967 GCA_002796945.1 Plectus sambesii
TTTAGGATGCCTACGCCTAAGACCAGTTGTGAATATTTACCATCGCCATGCAAAACAGGAAATCATAGGGGCGCTGCCTCCTTGCACTGCTTAGGTATACTATGCTTTGAATAACAATGGTAAATATTCGCATTTGGTGTTAGGCGCTTGTTTTTAAAGTAATCTTAGCGCAATAACATTATGCTCTACAGTATAATGCATTCGTGCTTTAACTATCTGCGTTTTTAAATATACTGAATCACTGAATGACTCTCTAAGAGGAACAATATAGGCACCACAAAAAATGACGTTCCAACGAGTACATTGTATACCTCCATTGTCCTGATAATGCTTATTTATCAGTTCCAGCGACAAAAATGTGTACCAGTCGGAGAGGAAAAATTGCGAAAATTAGTACCTGCGAATAGGTCCAAAATGGCAAATTTGCGAAAATTAATACCTGCGAATATTAATAGTCCTACAGTATGCAAAAAGCGTTTGGATAAATGCTTGAAAAAAAGGAATGCTAGCAAAAATCAGCGGACTTTGCTTACTTCGGCAAGTAGATATAATCAAAGGAACACATCACTGAGATATAATATAAATTTATGAAAAACAGGGGCAGACTTAGGAGCCCGCCGCAGACTACCTTCCATCGCACACATGAGCAATTTCTGCGGCAATTTTGAAACTTGCAAACAATCTTACCAAATGTTCGAATCATTCTGATAGATCCAGGGCTTGGTACCGTACACACCTTCACCGTTAGTCTGCAGCCAACGGCCGAGCTGTCTTAAGCGGAGTTCAAAAGCGGCGACGATTCGGCCGTCGGCAGTTGGTCCAATATTCAGGAGCAGATTTCCGCCGCATGCGATTGTTCTCGCCAACTCGTTGATTAGCTCTAGCATCGTTCTGACATCAGACGACGTCATCGTTCTGCGGTACCCCCACGAGTAGCGGTCCAGGTTGAAGCAGTTCTCCCATTTGTGCCCGACAAGGTGACCTGACAACGATATTTGTTATACACTTAATTAGTTTTTATGCTCAATCAAACGATAGGCAATTGATTCTAATCCCAATCACTGAAGAAAGACGGATCGGCACGAAAAGGAAAGGAAAGGCAAGCCCTCCAGAGAGCCCTCTTTAGTTTTCACTTGTTTAAATGGAGCACTGCCACTACCCCGTGTCAAGGATTTGTATTTCAGAAAAGATTTTTACTTTCACATAAAGGAAAATTAGGGCCGCAGCCCAGCCGGCTGGCTACATGGTTTATATTTCGAATGAACAGGCTGACTGCAAGGCAGCAGCCTTGCTCAACAGATGGTTCAGCACTAAAAAACATGTCTAGACAGGATAGATCAAATTGCATGCTTCTGAAGAAAAATCGCGAACTTTGCGACATCACTCACTGAGTTCAAACTGTTAGTATCCCCAAAAATGCTATGCATTTGCTGTTAGGACAGTGGCCGCGGATGTACGCGCTTGAATTTCGATTTAACTATTGGTCTAGAGTATGTATTGTTCAATTAAGACTCGCCTGGATCGTAGTGGTCCATGACGTTCCAATAACCGCCATGACGACCCCATGTTCCACTGCCCCAACGATCGTTGACGGCGATTGAATCCTTCACAGGGCTGTAGACAAAGAAATTTTGCAATAAAGAAATTATTAATGAATAATGAACGCCAGGATTGATAGACACATCTCAACGTTACGAGCCTCCTTTAGTCTGTTCGAGCTAGGCTTTTGTACCATCCTACTATTCAATCCCAATGTGTTTATCGCGTCCTCTTTGCGGCATGATAAGATATTATGCGCGATAGTTGCAGTAACTAGATATTTATTTGAATGATTTTATTAATATTATTTATTTAATGTTTCGCGGATGTACAATAAAGTACAGATATTTTTTGGCCAGACCGCGAATTTTTACGACAGTTTTAATCAGCAAGACACTCCGTATGATAGCCGATGTTATTGCGAACATTTTGTCACGCATTATTACAAATCTGTTAAAAAAATATGCACAAGAGGATTATTTGGCAAACCTGATCATCTTTTTCTGACTTCAATTATCGCCTACAATTTTATTACAACCGTATCACACAGACATTTCTCTGCCTTTGCAATAGGAGAGCTTACCTTTCGTTGAACAGCCATTGAAGGAATTCTGTGGACCGCCAATAATCGGCATCGCCTGCCCAATCGCCATCGCTCCAGATCAGTTCTGGTTTGTAATTGTTGACAAATTCTATCATCTGAGGATATGACACCATCTAAAAATATACAAGTTTCTTAAACATGAAACAAACTGAGCTATGACGATGTAAGACAAGTTGAAGAATGAAAGCTTTTTGAAGGATTCTGTGCAACGTAAATTGTCGAAAACAAGGGCATCCTCTCCCGGTCGGCCCACCAATACCTATGTGCCCGTGATTAGTCCTAAATTATTGCGACAGACAGATCACATACAACTTGAATGCTTACACACCCTTGCAAAGCTGATGTTTGAAAGTACGAGTGAACGTTCCGTCCACTATTCAACGACTTCAACCAGTTCCTAAGCTTAAGCTCAGATCTTAGCCTAAACGAAGATGCAACCTTATGTATGCCAGCAACCATAAAGAAAGTTCGACGCCCCAATATGCGCGTCATTCAGCCTACCATCCCCTCCCCAAACATCTCTCCGTGCCTAAACTCGCGCTAATAAGGGCAGCTCGTATTATATAACTTCTTCTTGCATTTGGATAATTTCTTGTCGGCGGCTTCCTCTTTAAATCCTCGATATGAAGCGGGTTGAACCATTCAAATTGTGAGAAGTACATGCCGAATCGCACTCCGCCAACCCTATCCACTGCTGCCTTTAGTTCGCCTGAAATTTGAGTTATCAGTGAAATGCTGTCGCAGCCTACGATGTGAAGGTGGACTTCAGTGCAAAGATAAGCCTCACTTCTCACTGCGAAAAGTCAATCGAGTTCTGAACCCGAGATGAGCACTTTGCTCGGTGGGGAAATGCACTATTATTTCACACCGAAAATGATCCTGTGCTAGAGTTAGTAGGCGCAGTCATTAAAATCAATAATTAGCATGATTTTGACTGTTTTGTTAATCAGATTTTTAAGATGACGATGTCATGTAACAAACAATGTTTCAAAGGTTTTAAAAATTATTGAAATGGGAGTCTGGGTCTAGAGTGGTCATTATTCCTCCCAGACCGTGATATTTAGGGGTGCCATCGTCAAATGTTGAAATACAGCCCTCATCTGTAGCCACCAGATTGTACATGCTACTGGTGGACGTCATCACTTCTAATCTACCAATGCGCTTTTTTACTGAAGCTTAGTCATAAAAATTGGAAAGCATTCGGCTGCGTCTCACACGCTCAATATGAGCTCATGTATGGCTGAGATACCCCTTTCGATTTAAATTTTTACAACACTATTTACTACACATATCCTGCAAACTTCCTTCATCTTTTATGAACAGATGACCGTGCTCATTTGGAAACATAAAATAGATAAAACTACATGCAATTCGCTTACCAGCTAAATCTCTGTGTGCGCCGACGTCAACAGCATTCCAGTTCCATGAATAATTACTAGGCCACAGCGTGAATCCTTCGTGGTGCTTGGCCGTAAGCACTATATATCTGAAAAGGGCAGCTGGCAACTTTATCTTGCTTAATGATACTTTGTAAGCAAAAATACTTGTTTGTAATTTATTTTGCTCTATGCTCAAGCTTTACTATACATCTAAAATAATAATCGTGATTCTCTGTTTGTATTGGATTTTAATGAATGCTATTGCTTTTGATTCAAATCCCACTAATTTATTCATGCAAGCTGCATGATATAGCGATCAGCTGAGTTTCGCGTCGGAAGAACGGTTAAATGATTGAAAGAAGGGGCAATAGTCAATGTTACCAACTCACTATATTATGTTTGTTCAGCCCAGCTTTTACGAGCATTAATTATATAATATTATTTTGATAAACTATTTGTATAAATCTGCCAGGCTACTCAAATCGAACTCCAAAACGACATAGATGAGGTAAATATTTTACGAGGCGCAGTCAATCATGAAGAAACATTCGCTTTTATGGGAAGGACTGGTGTATCAGCCGGGAAAAGAGCGGCAATTCAAGCCTTCTCCAAATTGCTGCAAGCGTTGCATAGTATTCAAAGTTTGAATCATACTTTGCTCCGGCATGCTTGAATATATCTGCCCACTGGTCGGGCTCAAACAGTTCACAGGTAAACTGTGGTCCAAAGTCTGCGTATGAGAAGCCAGGCTTGTAGTTCTTATTCATAAAGTCGACATATTTCGGACTTTGGTTTATCTTCCAAAATGACCAGAACCATTCCGAGTGGTTGTTATGGTCAAAGTCGATTGACGGAACAGAGAAGATTCCCCAGTGGATAAATATGCCGAATTTGCCATTGTCAAACCAGTCTGGGGTAGGACGGGTATCCAGTGACTTCCAATCTGCTTCGTATCGCACCGACGTTGCTGATGAAAAGGCGAGGAGAACGAAGAGTGTGAACAGCGCGATCATGATCGAGTTTGCTGTGCACTGCTTGCGTTATACAGATTGAGTCGCTTCGTTTTGCAATTGTTATGCAGGACGACGCAGCTTGTTTTGTTACTGATAAGGCTGGCAAGCTGTATCTGTTTGGGCTGGCTGAGTTGCACTGATAGCTATTTATGCCTCAAAAATAAGAAATGTTATTGCGCTTTCAGAAAAGTGTCCATATGCTACTATTGCACAATTCAGATGGGAACCAAGAAGCCTGAGTTGGCAAGTAACGCCATTTGACATCAAACCTTTAGATCTATACTCATGCATTTTTTTCAGTTCAAGCAGTAGATTTTTCAGTAGACTTGGCAGGTGCTCAAGAGCTTAATAGACATCCTTCGCTGGCTCTGTCAATCATTCTTTTTGTGCAACATTCTTGAGTTCATTCATCACTCATCATACGCCCCATTTCTGATACTAGTCAGCAAAACATCATCTTGCTTCTTCATGACGGTTAAAACTTAAGAGACAGGGTACAAAAATTTTAGTTGCTGTCATGAAATACCCAAATGAAATCAACGTCTCATCAGATAATAAGGATGAAGAAGAAAGCAGTAATGCAAATGAACATGTCGAGCACTCGGCACCTCCATTTGAATGAAGACGAAAGACTAAGGCTCTGAGTACTAGTGAATGCAGCATCATACCGCGCTATTTATTTATTCATATATTCTTTAATAATCGAACACTTGACAAGTCATTCGTAATGGTCGCATCGCAACACACACATCACGCGAGTACCTGCTGTTGCGCTGGCAGGGATTTGAAGACTGCTGTAGCGGTGGGCTATTTCCAATCGATTCCCTATGTTTAAAATAATCTGCACTCATAAAATACTCGATGAAGGCTTTGAGAACTGCTTCAGTATAAACAGTAGTAGACTGTAGCCCAGTTCAGATGTTTCTCTGCTGAATATTCAATCTTTAGGATAGTCGAATGTTATTGCTTAGCAGGCTTTGCTTGTAACCAAGTTCGCTGACTTTTCGAGAAAACATTAGAGACGCATTAGAATATCTGTGGTTAGAAACATAAGAGAATCACACTTCAAAGTTCTCTAGAGGTCTTGCAAGAATCATTCTGTAATATTTTTTTCGTGCCATCATAATGTTTAAGCTCAGTGGACTATCGGCCAACTTCCATTATTTTTGCTCATTCTAGTCTGCACAAGAAGATAGCGATACGACAAAACACACCAAAAAAAAACCAGTAAGATTATTGGAAATCCAACGAAAAATGAACCACGAATCCGAATGGAGAATACCGATAAAGGAACTGCTGATCACAATTCTGTCTATATTCCTGGTTGTTCTGATCTGTTATTATTACGAAAAAATCGTGTATCCCTTAACTGATACAGTTGTGGTTGGTTTCCTGCACAAAAGCATTCTAACACCAAGACGTTATTCGGACTGCTTTATAACGTCAGATCTGATGACAGTGCGCGTCGGAGCTGGACTTGGTAATCAAATTTACGAGATTGCTTCCTTATATGGAATTGCGTCTCTCCTGGGTATGCGCCCATTTATTTCAGTAAAGCTTGCAACACAAGTCGAAGCTTTGAAGAAAGAATTTCCTTTCTTGAATCCACTAATACTCAATGAATCGTCTCAGCACCATGTGGGATTTGGCTCAAAGTGCTGTAGTTATGACGACGTGGAAGTATTGAGAAATTATACCAACCGCAATTTGACTTTAAATGGAAACTATTTTCAATCACATCGATATTTTGATCACATTCGACCACAGATCAAAGAAATGTATTCTTTTCCTTTAACTTCAATCAACACAGCTAAAGATATGGTCAATAATTTTAAAGGAGAATTTAGAGCACGAATGTCAAATCAATTATCGCCATCAAAGCCTGTTGTCTCCGTTTGCGTTCATATAAGGAGAGGTGATTTTGTGAACGATCCAGTACTTCTTGAATCGAGAACGACTTTCACAATTGCGGTGAGTTAACTTTATCATGTGTTCGATTGACACAGTGTCGGATTCCTATGAGGACGACTAAAGGTAATTCTAATGCTGAGGAGACTAAACCGCTCTCTCATGGGGAAACTCTTTCTGCAGTATTTTTTAAAAACTTTTCAATTCGACAGTATTTCAGTATGAAGGCAATGACGAGTTTTACTTCTGCTCAAAGTGTTACAGTACTGTCCGCCACACGGCAATGAGTCGCACCAATACCGTAATCTGTAACTCATAAATTCAATTCATATTTTAAAATAAGCAGGTAATGTACACAATTGGCATGATAACTAACAGAATTTCTGATGCTTTGCGCAAAAAAATATCATAGAATCTGTAAGCAACCATGCCAATTGTGTACGTTACCTGCTTATTTTAAAATATGAATTGAATTTATGAGTTACAGATTACGGTATTGGTGCTACTCATTGCCGTGTGGCGGACAGTAGAAACCGGATATAAGAGAATGCAGGGGAAGTGAACAAATCTCTTATATCCGGTTTCTCTTATGTGTTGTAGCATATGACTGACTGAGCACGGGAGTTCAGGAAATTCTCTTATATCCGATTCTCTTATATCCGGTTTCTACTGTATCCCGAAACGTAAATATTTATTTCATTTCCAAATAATGCTTAAAATCAAAATATGAAACTGAAGTCGTAGATTAATGTATGTCACATTCAATCAAATCGATGCTATTTTATAATTTATTGCGTATTGGGGTCGAAAATCTGAATGGAAGAAAATAAGGGGATTGCACTGTATCATTATTCTGTCTCCCTTCTTTGAGATGACGGACGTTCACAAACACTTACCGCGCATGCATACTAAGCCACACTTCTTTTTAGTCAAGTTGTAAATTAATCCATATTTCATAATCGAATAAACCAAAACCCACAGATTACAAGCTTACCTTTAGTACTGTAAACAAATTCCAGGCCGTCAAACATATCCGAGAAAAACTGAAAGAGGAACAAAAAGCGGGATTGTTCATCCTACTCGGAAACGATAGAGCTTGGGCAGAAAGTCTATTTCCAAACGATTTGAGCGTTTTTCTGTCATCATGCAATTCATCATGCAAAAGGACTGTTGACTTAGCTCTAATGGCTAATGAGTGCAATATTATTCTCCTAACGGCTTCTGGATCATCTTTTGGTTTTTGGGGAGCTTATTTAGCAGATAAAGCAGCGATTTATTACAATGAAGAATATTCGAAGAATAAGAATAATTGGTACTTTCAACAGTTTACACCAAAAGACGTTTTTCTGAGTAAGTGGATGCCACTAAAATTCAGTACATAGACTAGTACTACTACTGCAACGTCTACAACGTCAACAATAGAAACTTATGCAACTCTATCATCCTTCAATATAGCAACATCGGAAACTAGTGTTACTTCAAAATCAAAATTGCAAAGCTGAAGAAGCGCCTACTTAAAAAACATCGCCAATAACAATTTCAAAAAGCATGAGTAGTGTCATTAATTAAGCCAGCTCATTAACTATAGCATCGACGATAAAAGTCAAGGCTTATTTCAACATTCTAACGATATCGCTAGTCGCAAAATGAACTTTGCTGGAAGTTGCGAATTTTTCATTGCTCTCACTGTTAACAGAACCAACCGCTTATTACTCCATATTTCAATATTATGAGTACAATTGTTCAAGTATATTAATAAAAAAATATCTCTTTCACACGCACAATCCTAACTTTAACTCGCAGCACATCTTCTGACCAGGACGCCCCCAGACTCAAATCAACTTGAAAATTCTGTTAGAGGTCTTTCAATAATTACAACGACAACCTTTATCTCGCCAAAACTCGTTCAACATTATGTCTCAAGATAACACAGCAAAGGAAAGAGAAATCTAGTGAAAAATCGTAGCCCCTGATATCCAACCGCAACTCGCATTCTAGTAATGGTCAAATTAAATACTAAAAATCATGGTCTCAACGCCAAAGAGCTACGACGCTCATTCTTGCCCGTATTGACTGTATACTGAAAATAAAAAGAATGTCAAAGATGAGTATCCCAGTATTTTAACAAGCGCACAGCTCTAATGATTTTATAAATGAGTTATTTTCACTGTAAAAAAAATAGAATTGATATCTGTTTCTGAAGAAATTCGTAGAACGAGAGATAACAGAGAGTTCTTTCGCACACGACATCGATATTCCGCTTCCTAGCAGCAGACTACCACCATTATTTATTCAGTAACTCTGCATCTGCTTCAGTTCAGGGCTACGCTCTTGCGAATGTCTTATTAAGTGATAACATTGAATCCGTTTGCGTATCTTGATTAAACAGTCTTCCTCTATTTGTGCTGCTAAAATTAAATAATAACAGAAAGACAACAATCTGTTCAAAAAATTTTTAATTAAGAGACAACTGTTAATTATTTATACTAATCTGCCATATCATCTCACACGACGCTATAATTGCTTCATGTGGTGATAAGCAGTTACGCAATCCGACCCCTCCTAATTGCAAGATTGCCCTAGAATTGTATACATAAATACGACCAACGAAAAACTTACCATTCAGGCACTTCCTCATCCTCCGATGCAAAGACATCATCTCTACTTCCAGGGGGGCCTCCGCCTGCCCCCGACTCGGCCACCTCTAGGCACTTCAGAACGGCAGAATTTTGACCGATGATTGCTTGGGCGATGTCGTCAATCTCTGTCCATCCTTCCTCATTCCCGCCGTCTGCCGGCCCTTCCGTATCTGGCACTTTTCGGTCGTCAGTTTTCTTGACAGATGCTCCTCAGCTTCGCTGCCAAGTGTAGTCTCTCAATATTCCACTTACTGTTGGCTGCTAAACTTGATCCTTCAGCGGTCAAGTCTCCTCGAATCGTCTTCCAGCACTTTTCATTTTCTTTAGCAGTCATTTGCGGCGAAAAATCGACTCAAAATAGCATATCTTTATTTACCTCTTCTTTAGAACTGGGACCCTCTCTTCATTTGTCTTTTTTGAAATCGAGTCAATACTTTCAAATTTATAGTACTGTTACAGGACTCTGTTGCGAGACAAAATGATACCAATCCAGTTTCCCCGAAATGCGAACGCGATAGCGAAAAGCAACTGCAAAATGCAATCCCTTCGAATTATCATGAAACTGAGATTGCGCCATTGCAAACGCAAGCGCTGTGAATTGCAAATCGCGTTTTCAATTCACAATTAATAATGAAACAGGCACCTGGTGTACAGCCACGTCCAAACCCTCCAGACGGAGAGAAATTGGCGGTCACTGAAGGCGGATGCAGAAGAGGCAGTAGGGGGTTAGTGAGTAGCGCTGTCACAATAATACGCGACGGAAAATAGAACGCATATAAGTTATTTAGTGTGTCTGTGAGTTACACGATTCGCGAAGCAGCATTCAGTTATAGCTACGTATCACTATCGGTCTCGTATTTTTGCGGCACTGCTTGTCGTGAGAGTGGGGAAGGAGGGGTACGGGGATTGATTGAACAATGAGGCCGTGCTTGGGTTCTACTTCACAGAAGCTTGGTGACTGAAATCTTAAAAAGCTGACCAAGTACTATATGTGAGCTGTTTATCACCCCGGATCAGAGGTTTGAGATGCAGTCAACCATTCTTGCACTTCAGTTATGGAGCTTAGTGACAAGGGCGCAGACGGCGCGGCGCACAGGAACATAACTGATATGGTGAATGGCTCTTATAGAGCTCATTCATTGCACATTTTGTTATGTTCCATAAACACATATTTATCAGTTTATTATACCGTGTTCATATTGCAACGATCGACCAAATTTTCCAGTGCATTATTACTGCAATACATATTGATCGTCGCGTCAGGAACGATTCTTAACTTTCCAAAATATGATTCATGTCGCTTCCAAAGGATGGCAACGACGTACAGTTTTCTAGTCGAGCCGGCGCTACAGTTAACAGGTGTTCAGTTATAACGCGGACGTTGTGGAACGTTAAAGATCAGACAAACTCTTGCATTGACGTCAGCAAGGCGTCGTAACACGACGTTTGCTTGACCGCTATGCAACTTAACCCTCGCTTGCGATTATTAAACCTTAGCAAATAGCAAACAGGATTCAGCGTCCCTTTCACGTGTTACGATCTATTGCTGCTATCAGGACAGTGCTGCTAATCGTAACACTCTTCTCATCATCCAATCCTATCCTGAATCACCAGTTCATCGTGAGCTACGAGCCTCTGCCGGTGAGCTGTTCTTCCTCCCATAATTTTATATCGTAAACTGAAATGTTAAAGTATGTAGAAGTCGAATTCAGCGGAATAGTGCCGTATACCGTATTTCTTCCAATAATCGTCCTGAATGATCTTTTTTTAACGTAGGCTTGAGGGGGCGATTGTTGGAGGGTGAGTAACTATTAGAAGAATTACGGTAACTACATTATGACAGTGAAATTGTAGAGTCTCTTGTATCCTTGACTGTCGACGAGATCAAAGTTCAAAAGTTTCATGTGCCACATGGTTCATCAGCCTTTTCCGCAGTTCTTACTTTTAAGATCAATTTTTTAGGAATTCAATTAGTTGGATGGTTTCTATCATCGAATTAAACATAAATTCGTTCATATTAATTAAATTCTAATTTTTTAGCGATGTGCTTGGTTCCACCATCATTCTCATTTCTCTTCAATGTATTCACTTCCCTTATTCACACAAAATACGGACCAAAGCTGCCTTTGTAAAGTGCACTGTACTTCTTCCGTTATCAACCAAAACAACTAAACAATGCGTCTTTGTTGGAAGAAACTGGCGGTATCATGTCGCTGCACTAAAAGGTTCAATATACTATACCGGATATTATTATTCACTTTTTGCATTTCAATGATCATATGGGTATTAGCTGTATCTCAAAGCTGGAACTCGCAAACTTCTCATCGTCCTGCGATTACAGAACAATCAACATTTGTCTACAGCGCGTTTATTTTGCCCTCAAATGAACTGCGGATAATTGCGATACGCAGCTGTCTCAACAAAAATGTGATCATTGCCACGATCCATTTGCTCAATCATACTACGATGGAATTACAGTTGAGCTCAGAACGAATCGATCACTGCGATAAAAATTCTCCTTGCTCTTTTCAAGGCCATCTTTTCTCCACTGCTTTGTCCCCTGACTACAATCCCAATAAAAGAATCGAACTAAGAACAAAGAATAAAATTGTATCTGTTTCAATTTTACCAACCATTATTCCAACGCTTCCTTCAAAACGACCTCATCGCATCGTCAGCTGTATTCAGCCAATGTTCTTATTTGTCGACTGGATCACTCTGGTTCAACATATTGAGACTTATCTTCAAATTGGTGTCACGAAATTTTTCATATATGTACAAACCATCTCTCCGGAAGTTGATTTAATTCTGAAAATATATCAAGAAGCGGGCGTAGTCGAGTTATTGCCGTGGCCTCTATTTCCGTATAGTGAGTTGGAGGATTCGCTGAATGCCAACAATGTTGTTTATCGTGCCGATATGGTCACCGCCATTAACGACTGCATTTTGCGCGTGCGACCACTGTCAGATTTTGCTCTGTTCACCGATGTCGACGAGATTATCTCCAGCCTTTCTGACAACCTAACATTAATTAATCTGGTTGAGAATGAATTCTCATCGTTAAAGAACAGCACTTCTGCCGCTGGCTCTCTGATGTTCCGCAGCGCCACCGTCCGTGTTCCACCGATTAGAGACAAAGAGCAGATGGACGTTTTATCAATACCGTTCGACTCCCTGATCAGAATCGAACACGAGAGTGAAATTTGGAAGGCGGGTGCGATGAGCAAAATTTTGCTTAGGACCGACGCTGTACGCATCATGCATGTTCACGCAGTCGGCCAGTTTGAGAGAAACAGAAAATGGACAAATAAAGTCATCAACGAGACCGATGGACTGGTGTTTCATTTTCGACGGCCTCATTCCGCATTTTATCCAAAGACGAAGCTACCTACTATTCAAAAAGGTTTAGCAGTTTACGCCTCAAAGGCACAAGAAAGGTGGCGACAGAGAATCGAGGAGAAATATTCAAATGGTGGACTCAGACTACCATATTACGCTCAGTCCGTTGTACAAAGAATAAATGACTGTGTGCAAAAAGATTTGTATCCACGAATGGGAAAACTCTGTATGGCACCACCGATTTATTGCCAGAACGTATCTGTTTCACCGTTCACAAACCAGTCGTTGAATTTCGTGAACACAGAAGATAGTTGGCTTTTTCTGTGAACAATGTCGCATTATAATTGTCATAAGAGAGGGAACTGTGTAACTAATATGTCAGATTGCAATAAAGAGAAAAAGGTGGGTTATTAAAAAGTATAGTGAACGCAAACACCCCAGACGTTTTAGTCTATTTCAAGCACACTGTGAATACACTTGGATTCCTGTCGATCAATTGAGTTTTGCGTTCAAACAGCGCACTTTGCAACAATTTGTGCCAATTCACATTTATACGTGCCGTGATATTTCGCCACTGGTGCTCGTCTAACTTGTCGAGAGCATCTTTCTTTCCAAAGATAGTCTGTCTGTCATGCCCGCGGTATTAGTCGAAGCCTCAAAAATGGCTAGACATTCGTCTGCGTAAAATTCTATTCACGAAATAAGGGAGCGTAACCTATTTTAACTATTATAAGTATCATTGTGACTATTTATGTGAGGAACGCGTATAATTAATAAAAGGTTTCGGTTCCGGTTCAGGTTATTATTACCGGTTACGCATATTATGTATAGCACAATTTTGGGGTATCATATGAACATGAATCGGAACCGAATTTGGATGAAAAATCAATAAAACCGGGTCATAAAATGTAACGTGTTGCATGGTAACTGATCGTCTATTGCTATGCAACACAAATGCGAGAGCGTCCTTTGTCATAAGTCTGTGGGCGGAGTTTCGTGTTACCAACGAACTGCCAAAGCTTTCGCGAAAAATACGAAATGCTATTGCACAATATCATTATTTTAAGCTTCTCCTATGCCAAATGCTCATTTTGTGCTTACATTT
Source organism: Plectus sambesii (assembly GCA_002796945.1). Taxonomy (NCBI): domain Eukaryota; kingdom Metazoa; phylum Nematoda; class Chromadorea; order Plectida; family Plectidae; genus Plectus; species Plectus sambesii. Next base: position 13,527 of record NIUQ01002342.1, read on the forward strand.
TTAATATTTGGAATTCTTCTTCAGCCTTAAATTTATAATGCCCATAATGAAATTTAAATCGCACTTAATATCGTATCTTGCGTTCTTTCGGTCAGTGCGCGCTAAATAGACTCAAATGCCACAAACGTTTGCGGGGACAATACTTGGTTCCTTTCTTGTTCGATTCGCAATTAAGTAGGATTTTGTATGGTACCATGTTCAGCTTAAACGGATAAATTTAAAAGGCGTTACAAGGGTTCTATGTGAGGTACCATATTTCTCGGAAATTTTAGTACAAGGTTCACCACCCACCACTATGATGGATTTCAAATTGGTACCATTTTTGAACCACGCAACCGATTTTGCTCAAATTTTACAGGACTGTAGCAGGTTGACTGAGTCATTGCTGTTTTGAGTTTCAAGTTGTTTCAAGTTGTTTCAAGTTAAGTCAACCTTGGACCAAAATTTTCGAGAAATAGGGTACCTCACATAAAACGTTTGTAACTCCCTTCATACTAATCCGTTTCATATGACCATGGTACCAAAAAAAATCTTAATTTCTTGTGAATCGAACAACAGAAGAATCAAGTAAATCGGACAACTTTAGCAAAAATTATTCAGGAACAAAATAATGAAGATTAATCTGGTTCACCCTGTAAATGTTGAATTTTGCGAAATATTGCTGCTTAAGACCCGCTTTTTCTATGTACACAGTCTTTTGTTCAGAGCCTTGGCACAGATGGTAAAAAGTGTTCTGAATTTGCTGAAATTAGGTATGCTAGGGTACTTTAGGGTGAAACTTCCGAAAATGATGTCGGATTTTTTTAAAAAGAGTTTTCGCTTCGAGATACGGCGGGAAATTCAAAATTGCTTGCTGAAAACGCAGAACTTGTCGAAATCTTTACTTTTATATATCAATCGAGTGGAAATAATGAGATAAATCTGAATTTTGTTTCAAATTTAAATTTGGTACAGAACCTGAAAAGTTATGCAAGAGAGAAAATTCGACTTTTCAAACTTTTCTGTTTTTTGAATTTTTCGGTCAAAGCTTGTTTGGATGCCAGAGTAGAGCATCCCTTAAGGTTTGAAGCCCAAACTCAGGGCTATCCAAAGGCATTATAAAAAAGTGGCATCACTGTGTAGCAACGGATCGCAAATTGAGTCCAAAGGTGATAGGTGCCAAATTTACCAAAAAAATGGGTATGAAGAAATGTGGCAGAATGTGACTGAAATCAATATTTCTCTATACCATTCGATGGAGAATGACGAGAGCAATCTGTAAACGTGCGCAGATTTAAAATTGGTGTAGAAGCTGAAAAGTTATTCAAATGTTGCGAAGTTTGTCAGACTTGCGATATTTAATTCAATTGATTTCGAAGTGCACTAACATCTAGAATGTTTATGGATTAGGCGTGGCCTGCTAGCTTTATGTGGGGGGGGGGTAACCACCTTCCTGCCAAGGTGCTATTTCTGCTGCTTCTGCTCTACTATCAGAGCTTGCGTGCTTTGAGAACGATGCCGACTACTTGGCCGTTCACTATGTGCTACATCTGCTTGCTTATACCTCTGTCAGCACCCCCTTTGTAGCAATGAGATTGCTTACCTGTGCCCTCCGCTTCTCAGTGACTACCCATACTTTAAGTGGACGGACAAATTGGTGGTATTTGCGCGCGGCCTGTTGATGAATTGCCAAGAACCTGAGGCGCAGGGTCGGGCGACTTAACAATGACGTGCTGCTATATGGCCCACATGCTAAGATAATTACTTATTATTCATATCTTGGGCGGTCTGATTGATTGGAGACTCTTGCGCGCTGAGCTAATTAGCACCTCTTTGTATTACACCAAAGTTATAACTGTTTATTTTTACACTCCACACGTTATGAAGGCATACAATAAAGTACATTCAAATCGAGCATAGACGCAACGGACAATGGAACAAACAAAGGTTACAGCACACCGTTGATCATAAAATTTTTAATACGAAAGAACAATTGCAAACAGCGCAGACAATATGGCGGTGGAACAGATGATACAGTGCCGCGGCGGCTAAATGGACTAAACGCGCATGATCATTGATCATAGTGTTGTCATCCAACAATGATATTTAAAGAGCAAAGTACATTACAACAAGTTATCTGCCCTAGCTAGGGTCTTGGCGTTCAGCGCCACATATGGGGCAAACCTGCCTGGGGATTGCCAACAGCCCATGGCCATAACTGCGTGGATGGGGATGCCCTTCTCAACTGCCATCATCATGGCTCCACCTGTGAATGATTGCGGTGTAACCAGGCGTGCAATACCACACACACAGAGAACTTGCTGGAGTTTGACACGCACAGAGTCAGCTGACATCGGCTTGATAGCCATAGAAGTTGCCATGCTAAGGCATGGAAACAGAAAGGCTGAACAGGGGACCCTTGCCATCCACTTTTCAAGATTTGCCACTGCGCAGTATGCACCATCTGACCATGAAATCGATCGGCGCTCAGACTTTTCTGATTGGTTGGTCTTTGACCTACAAATTGCGAGCTAGACGTCGCCACTGTCAAAGCTAATGTTGTCCTTTCTTAAGGCCACAACCTCCAACACCCAGAGAAAAGCGTCAAACAACAGGGACAACACTGTGCCAATTTGGTGATCAATGAGGGAAAGATTAGGGCCTGTAAATCTGCTGTAAATCAACTTCTCTCCTCTCCTGTCACGTTCTCATGGCAAACCACTGGCAGAGCCTGCCGCTGGGCTCCTTGCGCCATTGCCACCGCAATTGGCGCCCTCACTGGGTTGGCCTGACATCCAAGTAAATCAAAGTACCAAAATAGTGCCACCCTATCCCAAAAAGGAAGGGCCTGCCTCAATGACCCTTTCACTGAATAACAAGAATCAACCATACCATTGATCGCCTCAAAAAAGGCTGCAAAGCGGTTTTGTGGGTTACTGGCTGGGCGTTGGAGGGCCAATAGAGCGGTTGCCACTGACATACTTGAGGAGATACAGGCACTTCCATTTGAAGTGCCCGTTCTGCTTGCAGTGGTGGCAGCACTGCTGCAGGCCTGGGAGACTGGACAGGTGACTGGACCAAACCCACCATGCTGCAGCACAAGACCAAAGCTCCCAAGCTGGGGCTGTGCATGGAAGAGGGCGGGGCCGGCGCCCATAGTGTTGCCTGGCGCGACGAAAGAAGATGGGGCGTCTCCATAGATGGGCAGAGGCCCAAGAGGTTGGCGCTGCGCGGCACTGGCTCCTCTCATGCCACAGCTACCGCGTTGGCAAAAGGGCTGTCGCGCCCCTCCTTAGGCGGCTTCACTGGCGCCGCGACAGTGCGTTGCTTCTTGAATGCCACCAGATAGGAGTCATCAATGACCTGCTCCTTGAGCTCCTCCATGTTGACCTGTTCATCTTTGAACATGAGATAGCCCAGGTGGCTGTCATTCATCTCCAGGTCAAAGTTCCTCTGCTTCAGGCGCTGCTGCGGGTCTTCCAACCCCTTGCAGACCTCCACCCTATTCTCCACCTCAAGTAGCTGGTGTAGAATCTTATACAGTGAGAATTGAACACGCGATGCCAATTGCCAATACACATCTTCTTGGTCCTTTTCAGGGACCGGTCAAGCGGGTGCTTGGCAGTGGCGATTCTTTTGGCGAGAAGCTGGAACTGCTTTGAGTTAAGCTCTTGCTGCTCCCAGAAGAGCTGGGTGAGAATAATGGAGTTGGAAGTTGGCGTGGAAGTCAGCAGGGCGACGGTGGAGGCAGACGCCATGGTAGGGCCTAAAATCACCTCTTGCATACTTACAAGAACATACATACCATACTGCCATGCGGAGCGGAAATAAAGTTGCACAATGATATAACCAACCCTGAGCCGATTGGTGTAGTGGTCCAAACACCATCACTCATCACACATCAGTCTTGAGGACGCGGGTTCAATTCTCGCTGAGGGCGGCCCTCACCCAACTAAGGTGATCATCCCTACGTGGGTTGGGGAATTGGTAGCAGCTTTGCTGCAAAAAAGTTTCCTCACTGACAACATTCCTGATGACAGGCATGCGACGGCCGACCGATTGTTCTACTGTCGCTATCAAAAAGGCGGGTTTCATACCCACCAGCAAAAAGCGGACACTGCATATAGCGGTACAAACGCTATAGAAAAAAATGATATAACCAACCCACCAGCGCCGACTGGCCACTGGTGCCCCACCCCCTCGTTGGCCCGCGGCCAACTCTAGGTCTCACGCCATAGTTAACGCTACACCTTAGTTACCTATGGCCAGAGTACACGTAGTAATCTGTTGTGAATTAGTAAAAATATTGTTCTTTGAAAAAATGTACCAGTTTTTCTTGGGCTACACTGTATTCTTCTCTAAGTAATGAGAGAAGGTAGTTAAGACAGGTCTCATGTATAAGATAGGCGTTGACTGGAATGAACAGGACCTTAGTAATAGCGAGTCAGCCAGCGCGTGTCCAAATGGGCGTATCTATGATCGTTCGCAAACATCATTTGGTACAGTGTTGCGTGGGTAACTTGATTTTACTAGCAGCGATGCTTCCAGCGCTGTGTCGCTGACAACTTTCGCTTGCATAGTGCGGCGAATGATTGGTTAGTACGGATTGCACATCACACCCAAATACCGCTATTCAACACCTTTGAATATTATGTAAAGTTATATGCCGTTTACTCTATCTGATTGCAAGACGTATCATTTGTATTTAGTGAAACCCGCGCTAGCTAGGAAATTAGGTTATAAAGAAAAGAAAACAGGCAAGTTTGAGTACTAAAAATTTTGATACTTCATCCCGTTTCTATAGGGTGTGTGAAAAGTCGCTTTCTATTGAATTTTGCTAATAACTAAGCTGATTTTTGATCAAACAGGCTGAAACTTGGGATATATACTTCACATTAGGGGATATTCTTCCTGAAAATATGCTTGAATCGGTTAAGTCCAGTTCCTTTACGGCGCACTGAAAATTTCGAAACGATTTTCCAGGTGATCTAGAGATTACAGACCACGTTTAATGATAAATAATTCTGCTAATACGCAACCAAATTGAATGCGGCTTTGGCATCTTGTGAAGCCGCCTTTAAATTAGTTTTTTTAATCATTAAAATTGGTCCATTTTTCGTCGTTCTATGTTAACTCAAAAAATGCGAAAATCTGCTCATGAAAAGGACATTAAAAAACGACACGATTTGTTTTAAATGACTTGGCCCAAAATAATCCAATTTAGCTGAAACTTAGGAGAAATAATCTAAAAATACTGGGGTTTAGTTTAAAAAAAGAATTATTGCGTTTCATCATGTCACTGTCAAGATATGGGCAATCAAAAATAAGTTCATATTTTCCAGCAAATTGCCTTTAACGCATGAGGGTATGGCTACGAACTTAAAAACGAGTATTTATCTCTGCTTGTCCATATCTTGGCAACGCCATGACAAAATTCAAAAATTCTTTTTACAAACCGATCCCCAACATCTGTATATTGTTTATATCAAGTTTCAACTCAAATGGATTAATCTGGGCCATGTTATTCAAATATAAAATCGTGCCGTAGTGGGAAATCACTTCGAAATTTTCAGTGCGCCATAAAGGAACAGAACTTAACCGATGCAAGCATATTTTTTAGGAGGAAGGTCCCCTAATGTAAAGTATATATAACCCAAGTTTCAGCCTATTTGATAAAAAATCAGGTTTGTTATGAGCGAAATTCAATAGAAAGTGACTTTTCGCACACCCTGTAGTTAACACACTTGATTAGCAAATGGTAACGAGTCACTCATTTTCTAGAGTGGGCTTTTGACACCTTTATAAAATAAACTTTCCATTAATGTTGAAAATGGCAAACAGTTGCGAAATAGATACTTACTTTTTATTGCAATATTCATTTGAATATGCACTATAAGGTCCTCAGAGAGGATGAATGGTGCGCTTATATACAGTATTTACTATAATCTTTTCATTAGACGTACTATTGCTATGATGCCTAAAATGCGACGTATTTAGAGTAACCTCATCCTGTGAAAGTTCTTGAAGCTAATTAGCATAATGATATCTTGTGTTCGTCTCAGCTTAATGTGTGATTAAGTTTACTGGACCTATCGGCCAACTTCCATTATTTTTGCTCATTCTAGTCTGCACAAGAAGATAGCGATACGACAAGACACACCAAAAGAGAGCCAGTAAGATTATTGGAAATCCAACGAAAAATGACCCACGAATCCGAATGGAGAATACCGATAAAGGAACTGCTGATCACAATTCTGTCTATATTCCTGGTTGTTCTGATCTGTTATTATTACGACAAAATCGTGTATCCCTTAACTGATACAGTTGTGGTTGGTTTCCTGCACAAAAGCATTCTAACACCAAAACCTTATTCGGACTGCTTTATAACGTCAGATCTGATGACAGTGCGCGTCGGAGCTGGACTTGGTAATCAAATTTACGAGATTGCTTCCTTATATGGAATTGCGTCTCTCCTAGGTATGCGCCCATTTATTTCAGTAAAGCTTGCAACACAAGTCGAAGCTTTGAAGAAAGAATTTCCTTTCTTGAATCCACTAATACTCAATGAATCGTCTCAGCACCATGTGGGATTTGGCTCAAAGTGCTGTAGTTATGACGACGTGGAAGTATTGAGAAATTATACCAACCGCAATTTGACTTTAAATGGAAACTATTTTCAATCACATCGATATTTTGATCACATTCGACCACAGATCAAAGAAATGTATTCTTTTCCTTTAACTTCAATCAACACAGCTAAAGATATGGTCAATAATTTTAAAGGAGAATTTAGAGCACGAATGTCAAATCAATTATCGCCATCAAAGCCTGTTGTCTCCGTTTGCGTTCATATAAGGAGAGGTGATTTTGTGAACGATCCAGTACTTCTTGAATCGAGAACGACTTTCACAATTGCGGTGAGTTAACTTTATCATGTGTTCGATTGACACAGTGTCGGATTCCTATGAGGACGACTAAAGGTAATTCTAATGCTGAGGAGACTAAACCGCTGTCTCATGGGGAAACTCTTTCTGCAGTATTTTGCAAAAACTCTTCAATTCGACAGTATTTCAGTATGAAGGCAATGGCGAATTTTAATTCAGCTCAAAGTGTTATCTCTAAACGGAAAAAATCGTTTCACTACCAAACAATGCTTCAAATTAAAATATCAAACTGAAGTCGTAGATTAATGTATGTCAGATTCAATGAAATCTATATTAATTTATAATTTATTGCATATTGGGTGCGAAAATCTGAACAGAAAAAATGAAGGGATTGCACTGAATCAATATTCTGTCCCCCTCCTTTCGAGGTTACGGACGTTCAAAAACGCTCACCGCGCATACTAAGCCACACTTCACTTTAGTCAAATTGTAAATTAATCCATATTTCATAATCGAATACACCAAAACCTACAGATTACAAGCTTACCTTTAGTACTGTAAACAAATTCCAGGCCGTCAAACATATACGAGAAAAATTGAAAGAGGAACAAAAAACGGGATTGTTCATCCTACTCGGAAACGACAGAGCTTGGGCAGAAAGTCTATTTCCAAACGATTTGAGCGTTTTTCTGTCATCGTGCAATTCATCATGCAAAAGGACTGTTGACTTAGCTCTAATGGCTAATGAGTGCAATATTATTCTCCTAACGGCTTCTGGATCATCTTTTGGTTTTTGGGGAACTTATTTATCAGATAAAGCAACAGTTTATTATAATGAAGAATATTCGAAGAATAAGAATAATTGGTACTTTCAACAGTTTACACCAAAAGACGTTTTTCTGAGTAAGTGGATGCCACTAAAATTCAATACACTGGTCACTGCTTCAACTGCAACGTCTTTTACTTCATCAACGATAACTTAAACAACTCTATCAACGTTCACAATTGCAGCTTTGGACACTATAAAACTTCTCTTATTCTAATAACATTCTTTAGTTTGATACGTTAATGACGGTCGTACTTAACTCTGCTGTTTAGACTATAGCGTTGGAAAAAGAGAAACACTATTATCCAGGAAGAAACTCATTTAGGAAGCATCGCTGCTTTTATTTTGATAATCTTGTCAAATAGTTTTACCATAGAATCACGCCCTGGGTGTTCCATAAGTCATCATGCGACTTTGTTTTTGAATAACTTTTCTCAAAGTGCACTGATCAAGCTGAAACTTGGTAGACTCACAATCCATCCATTCCCTTTTTTTAAAAAGAAGAATTATTAAACATAGTCAGCGCATTGTCAAGATATGACCAACCAAAGACAAGTACCCATTTAAGAGAACTGCCTGCAACGCGTGAGGGTAAATTCATGGCTGAGCTTAGCAAGAAGATATTTTCGATAATTTCTGCTTTAAATCAATGAAAAATGGTTCCCATAAACAAATTCCACAGTTTCATTGATTTAAAGCAGAAATTATCGAAAATATCTTCTTGCTAAGCTCAGCCATGAATTTACCCTCACGCGTTGCAGGCAGTTCTCTTTAAAATGGGTACTTGTCTTTGGTTGGTCATATCTTGACAATGCGCTGACTATGTTTAATAATTCTTCTTTTTAAAAAAGGGAATGGATCTACTGTAAGTCTACCAAGTTTCAGCTTGATCGGTGCACTTTGAGAAAAGTTATTCAAAAACAAAAATTTTTTACATACTTATGGAACATAAGTAATCTGGGACAACAATTAAAACGCGCCCTATAACTGCTAAAAACGCGCCCTATGTTTCGCCGTGTCTTCAAACGCGCCCTATGTTTGGTCGCTGTCTTCAAACGCGCCCTATGTTCGGCCGTGTCTCCAAACGCGCCCTATGTCAGAGAGTGACGAGCGATCTGTCATTTTTTAATAGGCGTTCCTCTGTTACATGAATACCATAGAGCTAATGGGTCGGGAAGCTGTAGATCGGTAGGTGGCAGTCAGTGTGTTTCCTTTGCGCGAGAGAGTCGCTTGCCTAGCAAGATGAAACGGAAGGAATGGAAACTGATTGATACTTTTAATGAGTCCGCTTCCATGCAGGCCGTTGTTCCTGAGAAAACGGGCACTGTCAGACAGAAGAGGACGGCGTATATGAAGAGCGGCGTGTCTGTTTTTTACCTGTGCAGACATGCTAGAAGATTCAATTGCTCCTACCAAATGTATCATTACAAACCAGAAGCTGCTGGGGGTCCGTTTGAGCTCTACGAGATCGGAAAGCACTGTTGCGACACAGTGGAATTCAAGACTGGCCTATCGCGTAAGCAGCGAGAAACGCTGGATCTTGCAATGAAAATGTAAGCTATTTTTTGTTCTACAATAAAAGTTTAACGTAACGTATGATATCGGTGACTGGAACTTACACTCCACCAACCGTAATCCTTCCCTTGACGAGCACTTAGTTCAGTAAATGATTTTAACACTCACCGTGTGCGTCGCAGCCATTGCACACGGTGAGCATTGAAATAATTTACTGCATTTAACACAATCAGGCAA
>NIUQ01002343.1:0-23494 GCA_002796945.1 Plectus sambesii
AGGACAATTAGGCCAAACTGAAGCGCCAACTTGTGCTCGACTTTGTCGTTTCCGGTTTGCGATAGATTCGCAACGCCGGAATGATTAAGAGCGCTGACCTGTGTTCGCATTTTCCGCAATATCGAAGCATAGCACAGAATGACTATCAATATAATACAATGAGATACCAGTGCATCGTACCATAAGAAGTATTTGTTTCCCATCCGATCTTCGTCAAAGTCGGCCGATAGTGCTTCAGGATATGATCTATATCCGAAATCAGGAAGCACTAAGCAAACGACGTTGACAATACCAAAGAGCCAGGCGGCCGCCAGGAAAAGACGAGTACGGCTGTAACGGTTGCAATACGCTGATGAATGGATAAGCGATCGAACAGATACGCGCGTGATCACTCTAGGGCCGGTTTCATAAACTGTTGAGCTGCTGAGAATTGAGGAATTGAGGCGCGCGCCCATTGGTTGAAATTCAAAACGGACCAATGGGTGCACGCCTCAGTTCCTCAATTCTCAGCAGCTCAACAGTTTATGAAACTGGCCATTTGATACGCGTGGATTGTGTATTGTGGCATAGTTGGTAAAAGTTGTTTTAGTGAGTGCTGGGGACCGCCAAATGTTATTCCTTTAGACAGTTGACGTTATTATGACATTACCGTGTACAGGCATGGGCGCTGGGACCTAAAATTATTTCCTATTTTAGCCTTTTTCTTCTTTTGCATTTCAAGATTTCTTTCGGTGACTGATTGTTACATCCAATTTCACTAAATACGAGGCAAACATTATAAAACCCGTTGGCTATGACTAACTGCAAATCTGTTCATGAAAATGTGGTTATTCATTTGACAGCTAGTTAGAGTTACTCACAGTATAAACAAAAGAGCAATGGTAAGCGCCGCGTAAACCCCAGATGTAACATTTCCACTTTAATAAGAACACCTTTCAATTCAAAGAGGATGCTTTCCAAATCAAAATGGACACTTCCCAACTCAGATCAGTATCAAAAATACCCTCTTTGTAACGAAAAATGTCTTCCTTGTTTTGGCCAGCGTCTGTATTAAAGTGGAAATGGTATTGATCGCATGCTGAAAGTCATCATATTGTAACTCTTGCCTTTGACAAAAAACGTCGTTGTAACGAGCAAACTTGCACACTGCATAATGTCGATTGATTGCTATGAGCATTAAAATTGCAATGCTCACGTAGTAAAGTCCACTCGATATAGCTTGAATGATTAAGTCGAGCTGGTCTCCATATAGTCTTCGCTGCAGCAAATAGCATGGTATCGTGTACAGTAGGTACAAGACCAGGCCGCAAATGTCGCTAACTGCCAATGATAATAGCATACTGTAGTACGACTTACTCGCGAACGATTTGGGGTTTCTCAAAATAGCAATGACAACCAACAGGTATAAGATCAAGCCAGGCAACGCGATGAGCCCAAAACTGCCAGCAGTTAAAACTTTCTCCCATGACCTAGTTTCAGATAACGTTGTGTTGTTCATCTTCTTTCAGTTGAAAGGGTAGAAGAATCCGTTTTCGTTGTCGTAATTCGAAACAAAATGCAAAGAGGATACACTCACTGACGCAGATACGTTATTCGAATGACTTAGTCAAGTAAATGAGACTAACATTCCGGCTATTAGGGTTGCCATTTATGAACGTTTCTGCATGTTTCGTAAAAGAGAAGAAATTATCTCGCTAAGTGAAAATTACCGTTGTCAAAGCAACTAAACTTGCGCATCATGCATAAATACAATGACGACAAGAGAACTTTGTGGTCGTCTCAGTCCACTAATCTCAGCGAACAACTGGAATCATTTGCGTAGGAAGCTTGCGTGGATTGAAGAGTTCCATGTTCAGAACGAATTGCAACCGTGATATTTCGATGAAGCGAAAGCTTTGCCATGGCGACTCGCATCGATCCCAGTTTTCTGCTCGTTTATTTCTGTCTACGACGGCAGATTGCCTTTTCTAGGGTGTCTTTAGTTAGGAAGTCATACGGTTTTGAGTATTTGCACGTGATTTCATAGGTGAAAAAGTACATATACAGAATATTTGTGCGAACGACGAGCGTATAGAGCGCCGTCAAATGTACAAGGGCACTAATCGTTCGTGAGAAAGGCCATGAAGACTCGACTACAATCTAAAAAATGCATATAGTAGAACCATACAGCGAGTTCAAAGAAACTCAAATATTATTTACACTTTGTTCAGAAACCGAATCACGACATTTTGTATCAGACAATATGAACCTATTTAATTCAAAAGTAATATAACTGGCAGCATTTCAGAAGCCTGTTCCGATTAAAAATTTCTTGAGTAGGCAGCATTTAGTTCTGTAGTCATGGGCTATACAAATCGCTAGTATTGGTGCGATTTCAGAGACTGGCGCTCGAGAAAACTGCCTCTAAGGAGAACAATTAAAAGCTTTTGATTGTTAGAATCTGCGCTACTATACGATTTATTAATGGAAGAAAATCGATCCGAATACTCCTCAAGGTTCGCGCTCATTTTAGCACCATCCAATGAGTACAAATTTTTTAAGGCTCATTGTTTTAGGACTGCGTAAGTACTCGATGTGGTGAAAGTCATGTTCTCCATTAACAGCTACAGTAGTCAGACTCCAGTTATGGGGCTGATAGCGAATGACGCTAATAAAATAACTCTCGGGTACATCGTTTTCATTTTTGAGTAAGAGCGTTCGTATTGTGACAATATCGTTTCCCAAATGTCCTTCACGCGCCACAAATGCTGCATAGTTGTCTGAAAATAGTTTCCGTTAAGACATGTTGGCAAATTATTCCATGGCAAACGTAAATAGTGTAGCCTTTATTTTGTAATGCACAATACTTTCAGTTTTCAAGGGTCATTAGCGAAACTGAACAAATATTGATATTGCTCCTTTCGTTCGAAATCTGTTACAAATTTCAAGGAGCTGAGATCAATGTGGAAGGGTCACTTGGGGATCTGTTTATGTTTCAGAAAGTGCTACCCCCGTTGGCGAGAACGAGCAATGGATCCTTTGGCATGCGCATTCGTTATACACCTATCAGCCCTCTAACAAATTTGACAGTGTCGGCTGCTAATAATTCTTTACTAACTCATGTGCTAAGTTTGAAAGGGTTGCTGCATCGAGCCGCAGTATTATATGAAGCTTCGATTATGAGAACCTCTACCGTTATTTTCAAACAAATGCTTGAGGCGGTGATGGCGCACTCTGGTCATAAAGAGGCTACAGTTCAAGGAGCGGTCTGAACTATGCGCGACGACTGTGTGTAGAGCGCCATTGATGAAAAAGGCACTGTTGGTCGAGCTCTCGTGCGCATGAACGTTGGTTTGGTTGAAGTCCACGCGGTTGTATAGCATCACTGCCCAAGCGCGGAAGGGAAACTTTGACGCCAGTGTTTTGTAAATTTGATTAGCGCCCTAAATTCGATCATTAAATCAAATGAAGCAATCTCTCAACGAAGCAGTTACTAAAAATGTAAAAGAGATATATCATTGACGATCTAGAGTACCTCAAGTAATGTCTAACCGTGCGTCGCAAAAATATGTTATACCTTCAATACCTAACTTAATGATATTTACTCGCGGATAGCAAAAATTTATCTCCTTAAATGTGCTCTAAGGATTTTTAGCGTACAATAGTGCGAAGAATATAAAGGTTATTGATCGTCCCGTCGCCGAAGGCATAATTTTGTTCAACACATTTGTTCACTCACGAAGAAGGGTGGAGGAGGGTGTACAGGTGACGAAACAAACTTCATGAAGTCGATAATTTTGCAAATGCTACGAGCCGCGAGCCACTCTGCGCACTTTGAAGTAGAAAGAGACTCACGCCTAGCAAAACAACGCATGTTACAACTATTCTTAAATATTTTGGCTTCTTTTCATTCATATCTAAAAGGAAAATGCAACGATTTTCTTCTGGCATGATAAGCGCACGTGTGTGTGAATTTGAATAATCTGTGTCAAAAAATGGCCTTTGCACTGCTAGTCAGTTTTATAATTTAGCTGCTGCGCTGACAGACGTTAAAAGATTTTTAAATATTTTCAATTTTGACAATAATCTCGAATCTCACCGCTGCCAAACCCAGTTCATTGATAACAATTAGCTCCAATTGTTTTTTAATGATAAGTGGAGTGGCGGTGTGAAAGTTGGTTGTCATATTCTTGTGAGCCAGCAGATATGCACTACGTATATCTTCCAGTTGTCTATTAATGCGTTGGTTAAGGCGATTTTGAAGTGGTTTCGACGCATTGCTTTGCTTAACAAAGGCGCACTCTTGGGCGAGGATAGTACACATTGCCGCCTGCCTTAACCAGGCGCTCGAAATTCTTTCAAAGTCATGAACGGAATAATCCGTACCAAGAAGAATAGTGTCGAACAAGCGCGGTTCAGTCACTGCTCGAAGATACAATTGCATTAAAGATTCGCTTGGATCGTATCTGTCGCATTTCTTTGTCAGCTTCTTCCAGGAGGCCGTCTCTTTATGCGCTTTATAGTCTTCTAAAGACAGATAGACGGCGTAAATCTTATCCATGATGCGTCTCGCTTCGAGCAGCGTGTTGATCATTTCTTGCTTTACATTCAGCAATTTGATGCTCTCCTTTAGTAGCTTGTAACTGTTGCTGATGTCGAGAAATATTGTATGCAGGCACTGCATCGTTTCACTATCGGTAGCAGATGGGTGTTGTCCACGGAACAAGTCGGATATTTCCTTAAATAAATAAATTGAGCACCGTCACAATAGTCATAGTTCAGCTCTGGCTTACGAACAGAGCAGGGGTAGTTGAAAATCAGGACTAAATAATAATAAAGAACTATTTACATATTCTTCTTATTCCTGCGCCCCGCTTCCCCCACGTCAACTCGCATACATGAACAAGCGTGATTTAGTAAATATAAAGATACAAATCACATGAATACACAAATGAAAACGATTTTTTAAACTCTAAAATAGGAACACCAGGATATCTTCATAGTCTCCTACTTTTCNGGTAAATATAAAGATACAAATCACATGAATACACAAATGAAAACGATTTTTTAAACTCTAAAATAGGAACACCAGGATATCTTCATAGTCTCCTACTTTCCTTTAATGTTTTATACGTTCAATCGTCATGCCAATCACGTAGCATTGGATTCGAAGAACTAAAGGTTATGCAACCATGCAAAATTAAGATATTTTCTCCTAAGTCAACGTTTGTGGTTCATTTGAGGTGTCTCTCTCTCTCGAATTACTACGCTAGCTTACACGTACATTAAATATCGAGTCATCCGAACCACCCCGAAGGTAAGCGTTCAAACGATGCAGCAAACTGAAAGGTGCGCTATTTTCGCCTTGACAGTCGTGGTGGACGCGATCAGTTTGCAGGTAAGCATGAAGTAGATCTTGTTGTAGAAGAATGAACAGTAACAGGAAATAAACTGTAGACGGTCTTGTTGAAAGCGACATTTTCCCAACGTCTACGTCGAGCACTTTCGCGGCAGTGGATGTAACTATTGCGAAAATAAGCCAGCTCAGCGCTTCGACGAATGACAGCGATAGGTGTTTGCTTTGTCGACGCCAAGGTTAGATAAGTGACAGTACGCACAATCACGAGAACGGCGTGCAAGCCTATCGGCGTGCTTTTCTGGCTTCTCTCAAAACCACACGACATCTCGCCATATTATGTCTTATCGTAAACGATGCGAGAAAGAAAATGATATTCATCAGAGTCTTATTGCACTTTTAAGGACGTCTGTTCGATATGAACGGTACCAGAGATCGAATATTGGATTAAAAAATGTCCATAAAACTATTGAGTAAGCGTCGAACGATTATAGTATTGATGCGATTTAGTTCAATTCGATGCCTTAGCGAAACATATAATTTTTCATGATATGCAGCATTATTCCGAGTTTGCTTTGAAATTTTTTGTCGAGTTCACTTGGTTGAACTTTGAAATCTTTCGGGAACTCATCATCGCTGACCTAGATCGATCGTTTTGACATAAACAGAGACATAAAAATTTACTGCGACTTAAAGCAGTCAACTGTACAATGATTCAGCGCCTAGCGCTCCAGCGAACTTCACTCTGGCAACGGCGATCGAAAGATAGGTTTATCAATTTGCAGCTCAAGTGCACAGTATGACCGTCTACTGAGTGAAACAAATAATGAAAATAAAGATGCCAAAGTCGCTGGTATTTCAATGCAGATTACACATTCATGATATCAATGCAAACAGTGTCACGCACAGTCATCGACATTTTTGGCTAACTTTTCAGATAACGTTTGATGAGCATAACATAAAATTCAGTAAACAGATTCGACCGTTACATCGTTACGAAAGAGCCAGGGGAAACCAAAGCGTGCAGTGGCCGTTTTATTAGCATATTTTTTGGATATTTTTATCCATTTTTTTCAATCATTTATTGCCGATTAAGGTAAAATCCGGATATAAGGCGATTCAAACGACCATGAAAACAAGATCATTATGTAAAAAAAGGATTCGATTGGCGGCGATTTGTCATCGATTGGCCCCGATTTGCCTGCGATCGGCGGCGATTTGCCATCGATTGGCGCCGATTAGCTATCGATTACTGCCTACGAATAGAAGCCTTCATCATGATGAATCATGATGAAGGAGTGCGCGCGCTTTTTTCGCTCAATTAAGCACTAAGCTGATTCTTTCATAATTCATCTTCCGTAGAATATCTGCGACTTCGGAAAAATTAAGATAACATACTAATAAATAAAGTAGAAACCGCTATGAAAGTGCAGATTGACTACGCAAGAAAACTTTCTGCATTAATCCGGACATGATTCAATTCAAAAGTTGCACATGGGGCTTGCAAAACATGGGCACTTATTCGGTTTCCACTGTACTTGCGTGTATTCCAAATACAACGTTTTCGAAAGAGCAAAAAACACTGACAATATATTGGAATTGAACTCAGCAGTTGAAATACGAAAGCTAACAACTAATCTATTAACCCACCCTCCGATCGCTTGCATAATAGTGCCAAACGGTAGTGTGATAACAGCTAGGCAATAATATGCTATGCGAAACGTGTTTTTGAAATATGTTAGCATTCTCGGCGATAATTGATAGAGCCAACAAAACTTAGTCCCTGATGCTTTAGACAGCGAACTTTCGCGTGATCCCGCATTACTAATGGGCTCATGATTGGTTGGCCCATTAGTTTCCAGTCTCGGCGGCAGGCAATAAGTGTCCAGGTCACTGAGCAACTTAGCGAGGAGAAGCTGCTGTATCAGGCTTTTCAATGTGCGACAATTGAGTGTGACGATCTTTGCGATCTTTTTTATTCGTAGCAGCTTGGGGCAGGGGTAGCTTCCAGTCCCTGTGGTCCACTGCGGAGTCGTGGCCCTAAAGAGGGCCTTTGGGTGGGTGCAACTGTTTTGATGTCATAGTCGCCAATAAGTAGATCAATCGAGCGAAACTTGACGCCCAAGTGTGCTAAGCTATCAAAACTAACGTTCTGCGCTACTTAATTCGCTCAACTCTCGAAAAGAAAAAAAAATCAAGAGAAATAGTCAGAAGTGCTATTTTCGAAGCGAAATTCCCTGCGAATGAGCGACGTACGTAAAAAACTGATGCGTCCATTCGAATCACCGACCCAAATTACTCCCGAGTCGATCATTTCTAGCGCCTACCGACGGCTGCTTCTATGAGAACACATGGTGCTACTTGTTCGTACACCGGGCCATAGTCTACTAAGCGCGCCCTTCGGGCGCGCAATAATGTCTATTATCGTAGGTTTGTCATAGATTGGTTTTCGTCACACGTGTGGTTCTCAGTCCGTTGGAAAATGGTTATTGTCGGTCATGGACAAACAATTTGCCCTCNAATAATGTCTATTATCGTAGGTTTGTCATAGATTGGTTTTCGTCACACGTGTGGTTCTCAGTCCGTTGGAAAATGGTTATTGTCGGTCATGGACAAACAATTTGCCCTCTTTACCGTGTTCAAAATTCGCTCTCAAATGCCAATATCAATGAGAATGATTGCTCGCATATCGCCTACTTATATGAAACGTAATTTCTGCAAACAAATATCGCTTAATCATGCCCCACATATTGCGAAACGAATTGGCGTGTTGCCGTCACAGTGCCACTTTGTACGATATTTTTAAAATCAGTTCGCGTGCGGTGCATGCATTCACTGTTGTGGAGTGCAAAAGAGCTAACCAGGGAGATAGAATAATGAAATGAATTTTTATTTGGTTACAGAAAGAAATGCTAAATTTCTTCTTCGACTATCCAGTTTCATACTATAGGTTTGCGCATTCATAAAATTTAGCCACGATAAAAGCTTCATTAATATCATTTCAATTAGCAGTCAAACTCGTCGAACGGCTGGCCTTGAACCAGCCAAGCTCTTCCCGAGCAAGTGACATCGTGGGTGGCAAAGTTAGGGAAGTTGCTCGTGCGAGTTACCTGCCGACCTGAAAGTGTCAAAGAAATTAACTGACCGCAGAATGCACTTCTAGGATTATGCAAAAAAGAATTTTTTGCCGTCGACGAGAAAGAAGTGGGAGCGTGCTTGCAACCTGGGGCCAATTTCATAAAGCTGTTGAGCTGTTGAGAATTGAGAATTGAGGAATTGAGGTGCATGCCGATTGGTCAGTTTTGAATTTCGACCAATGGGCGCTTACCTCAATTCCTCAATTCTCAACCTTTTTTGAGTCACATGTTCTCTATCCCGGCGATTATCCCCGCTGCTCAGCTCCTGATGGAGCGTCTGACTATGCTTTAAGAATACCGTTGCATACGTTGTTTATGATATATGTTCTCAAATAAATAATAACAGCCTTTTACCGAAATTAAAGAAGCCGAGGAAGACGTAGTCTTGGCTAACCGTTCTGGTGCATTTGACTGTTTGCTTACAGGAGCCGCCGGAGAAGGAAAGGGTGTTACGATCTCGGTTCCGAATCGAACGCAGCGGAGGACAATTGCAACCTGAAACACAAGATCATATAAAAATTAACCCTAGTCCATTACCGATGTGCTCAGTCAAGGCAGTGATTTGAACTCCCTCTGCTCTTGACTGTAACAATTAACCAGTCTTATGGGAGTTTTTCGAATGATAAGCTCAGTAGAGAGACTCCGATGAAATTCAGTAACGGTTTGCATCGAGGAAAGAGCTACTTTTGCCAAAAGAATAATTTTACACTTACCTTTGATGTTGTTACGAATAGAGTACGTCGTGAAAATCCTATGTAAACTTCCATTGCTCTATCACAGAGTCGATATACAGAATTAATGAGATGGAGGGAGCGTAGCGGTCAATTCTTTTCAAAAAACGATGCGGGGCCAGTACCTAATGTGGCTGATAGCCACGAATCACTGCGCATGCTCCTTTACGCCTTCTCCCACTATCGTTAATGTTTATCATAAAGAAATTTACATTACCTCCGCCAGACGTTGGAATTCGCTCGCAGATTGCCTTCCCCAATTGCCAATCGCTGCGACAACGCTGACCCGGACCGCAGTCCACTCGCTCGCAAAATCCTGCAAAGGGCTATTTTGACGAAACCTTTTGACATACTAAAGGGAACAGTTTCCAGTTAAAACATGGTTAGAAAAAGAAAGCGAGGAAGGTATGGTGCTGCCAGTGTTAATGATCCACAGGATAAGATATGAAAGTTTTCTTACCTGGATGGCCTCCGCCGGATACAATCACTCCTGCACCGTCTTCCCCTTGCCCATAGCACGATATTGTCATTACGAGCATCTAGACGACAATGCTAATTATAAATCAACCAGTCATCTTGCGTCATATTGTAAACAATGATTAAACCCGAAGCCAAGTATGAAGACGCATGGCTTCACCGAAGGTGATTGTTTTCTTATTTTAATCCAAAATATTCATAATGATTTTGATGAAAAATCGAATGAGTTACAAAATAGAGCAACATACCAAGAGAGCTGTCTTGGTTGGCTCCATATTAGTCTGCAGCTTTCGTTGCTTAAGAAACTTTGAGTTCCTCACAAAACGCCTTCCGAGATCGAATAAAATCGGTGACGTGATCGGTCGCTATTTATTCTTCTTTGAAGGAACCAGTTGTGGCAGCATAAAAGGTTTAAAAAGTGCACGTCTACTTTTCGTTCATTGCTTTTTGCAACACGTCACTGTAGTTCGACAAACGCGAAAGAAAACCTGTATATGCACTTTATTGCATGCCGCAAATATTTTTCAAACAACCCGCTTCAATCACGGTCAGGGTACATATGTAACAGGTTTTCCCAGGGTCTTTTTTCTTCCTCTAACTTCCTAGTATGTTCGATATTGAAAACTAGTCTAATTGCTGATCAATAGCAAATACACGATCGAATAAACGATATTCAAATAGACAAAATTATAAAAGTTCCCATATCTTGACTCCGACGCTTGAAGTAGTGTTTCAGTTCGATCGCGTGCGGCGGGCTCAAATCTCAATACTATATTGATCACTCTGTGCTCACAATGTGTTTTATGACAACACTGTGACGTTACAGTACAATTAGAGCTCCGTATACGAATAAGTATATAGTTCTGCTGAAATTATATTATCATGGAAATTATAATCTTTGCTGTTATTCTAGAAAGAAACATACTTCTCAGTGCTTCTTCAATCCAAGCTTTAAGATCTAAAGACGAATGCCCTTCATCTTGGAAGTAACAGTACAATATGCACAAGTTACTGCTGACCAACTACTGCTTTTATCACAATTGCAGTTGCTTGGGTTGCAATTGCCACAGACACATGAAATGAGACCATGTGCATTCATTTATCGTTGGATAATTTTGGCGAACTAAGAGCGAGCTATAACCGAAAGCTGTATAGTCATTTCTGAAAATAGGAAAAGATATTCTTTATGGTGAGTGTGGAGAATAAAATTAATGTCATTGTTTGACGTTGAATGTTGAATGACGCAGTTTGAAGCGGTGATCCCCTATAATTATATATTACTCCTAGAAAAATCTAAAATATCCTGTCTTCAAATTCTATACAAACGTGCTTACGTATGAACGTTTCATTTTATCACACGCTGTTCTTTACGGCCCAGGAGCTGCAGGTAGCAATCATTTGTAGTCATTCATTAGAAGTCATTCATGGGTCGTGATATCATTGATCATTTAATGAATGCTATCTTGATTGAAAATTTTCGTCAATACAGCTAACTCGTTATAAACTGCTGGCGAGTGTGTCGTCGCATCATAGTTGCTTGGCGACATCTGAATCCGCTTGTCGAAAAATATTTCACGATAATGACCACGCTAGATACTGTTGAAATTGAAGAAACGGTTGCAATACTGGCTGTCGACATTATCAAAAGCGTATGTTTTTTTATTGGAGCTTTAGGAAATAGCGAATATTTTTCGCCAAGTATGCCTCATGGTTTTTGTTGCTCCCAAAATCTTTACATACCAATCTTCTGTGTACAGAGCAATTCAATAAAGTGCCCGCGATTTTATTATCCTTAACTTATGTAACTCTGAGCTTATTTCAGTCAGAGTTTTAACACAAGGTAAATGATATACTTCAGCAATAGAAATAGCGTATTGGATGTTATCTCCGATAAATTTATAACTTACATAATGAAGTTAAGAAAGATTTGCGATATGAGCGATGCTTTCTCAAATATTTTGCCTACTCATTAAAAGACATTTTTTGCGTAGAATACACGACATTCGCTCGAGTGGCTCGAACGTGATGGACGGGAAATAGTATAAAGTTTCGCTGATCTCTGTTGGCCGTCGCTGTTAACCGATCAATCATAATCCGTGACACCCTTTTCCTTATTTCACAGTTGTTAGCGTAATAGTAGTTGATCATTGGTTTATGAGTTTTGCTCCTACGATTGAAACTGTCGCATACGCCTGTGTATGCAGTTTTATATGGAAATATGTTTGCTTAATTTTTAGTTCACTGTTTTGACATCAATTGTATAAATTAAGTTTTTCGAACATGTAACATCAGAACACAATGAAATCCGATGAGTAACAACTATTAAAATTTTCGACTTTGTCTTATCTCTATTAATAGTTGACAATGGTTGATTGTTGGAGAAGTCATGAAACCTGGAACACCGAATTTGAATGTTGTATATTTTCCTTAGTGTTAATTTGACTGCTATATGGAGAACAAAGTAATGCGTCGAAATCTGCGACCGATCTCACGAAATTATTTTTATCACAACTTTTATAATTACATCAGCGGGATGCGCGATGATTGATCAGTTGTGACGAGCGCGGGAAAAATCGTCGCGCCCACGTCTCAGCTGGTCGATTATTTTGCTTCCAACGATTTGAGAACAAAACGGTCAGCGTAGTCTTCTTTTCTTAGCCTCAGACAAAATAGAATATTTTTGTGGTAAATTTGAAATGTTAGACGGACTAAAATATGAACAAACTCATCGATAAAATTGGTGGTAAGAAGTAGAGTTTACTTAAAATATAGTATGCGGTAATTTTGCGCTATTCCGACGGAAATCTTTTAGTGTTTACACGACGGTGTGTTGATGTTAATCTCTCGCCTTGATCTGTTTGGTAATTTGCGCTTGTAATTGTAGTCGCTGCGAGGAGGAAGAGGTCGAGAGGACGAATTGGCGTTTGAATTGAAGAGACGAATCGACATGGCTGTTGGACCGACGTGGCACTGCATAGTTGGAAAGGAATTCGGCTCCTGCGTTTCTCCGAGACAAAACTGCTTTCTGCAGTTTCGTGTAAATGGTCTCGGCTTTCTTTTATTCAAATCAGTATAGATAATCTATATATAATCTATTCGACAACTTTTTGAACTTTTGTCTTCTTGGCGTAGCTACTTGACACTCCCTTACGCAGCATAAAAACTACCATGTTCGGATAAAAATGCTTCAGTCGTCATCATGATATTTTATTCTAATGACGTAAAAAATAAATGAAAAACAATAGAAACTGGTGGATGCAGAGGTTGGCAGGGAAACGTTCCGTTACCGGCACTATGCCGCTTGTGCTTGAACAACTAATTAAACTGACCTTTGCGTTAAAATATCGCCCATTGTACATGGGGTAAATAACGAGGCAACCTACATGCGTTCGAGAATGTTCGCTGTATGTGAGAATGCGAGATCATGGTCTTCCAATTTGTCAGACCACACGAAGCTTCTAAAGAAGATTACCGGCGAGCGAACAAAGAGCACAAGATGTCGACATGCCCGTCAACTAATGAATATGGTAAACAATTATTATTTCATCGCGCAATACGGCGCGAGTAACGGAGCAGCGCTGCTCAGACGAAATCAATAATAAATGAATGAAAATGACATCACCTTAACGCTATGCTACTTTATTTTTGAACTTAAACGCAGTCAATTAAATATGCAGACATTCGGGTGCATTTTAGGTAAAAGAGCGCGATGAAAGGGCGTGTTTATGTACGCCTAATTAGTTTTACTAGCAGACTGCTCTTGTATGAGGCGAATTGCTATGCAATGTTTGGTCTTGTTGATAATCATAATAGTTTTATTTGCATTCGCGACAGACAGTATTATTGATTCGCTAGTTCTGTTGTTTTCGTCTGCTTAAAGGTCAGTATATTGACAGCGTTGAGTTCATGTGTAGAGTACGGCTTCAATGTCCCATGGTCAAAAGTAAGCGACGTCACATTTGTTTGCTTGTTTATTTTCATTTCGTGGAGCAAATTAGACTAGGCCAATCTCGAAAGTTCTCAGTTTCGAAACTGGGACATATCATATAACTTTACAGATTCTGGTGTAAATATAAAGACAAGAATTAAAATGCAAAAAGAATTATTAAGCTATTGCGCTTCAATCAGATCAGATGTTCCACCGAAATGCAGCATCTTCTACTGTTCCAAGTTCTGCTCCTTGAAAGCAGAGGCGTTGTCACGTTAAGGCTTGCCTTCTTGTTTTTCAAATCCTTCAAACTTGCACAGGAACTTGGATGAAAGCAAGAAATTTATTCGGACATCCGCTTACACATATATATATCAGCATTTTCAACGGGCAATCGATGAATGCAAGGGTGCTAGTAGATCCTCCGAACGATACAACAAGCTATATGCACGAAACGAGAGCGAATCACAGATAACGTAGATTGTGTTTTTTTGTCAGCTCTTAAGAGTTACCTTGATGGTTAAAGCTGTATGACCTCTACTATCGTCTATGATTCGCCCTGTCATCGATCAAACAGAGAAGCACTATCTATTCAGTCATAATAGTGCGACTGAACCCGCTGAAACGATTTCAGCATCGGAAACTGGACTGGTCGCTTCTTGTAGAACATATAGCTTGGTCCATTCTTTAGCTGTTCTGAAGGCATGGCGCGCTGCTCTTTGTGGCCAGCTCTCTCATCATCAATCAGCCTAAAAATCTCTAATTCATTCCACAAAAATTGCTTGGCATACTTCACCAACTAACTAAATGTCATCAACGAGAAATTCGTTGCTTATGTTACGTTACACTAAATTCGAAAATCCTTTAGATTAAAGATCAAGTCAGATTTGAATACATGCTCCTAACACTGCAATTTTAAATATTTTTTGCGCAGCGAATCGCCATAGTTTCACTCCCATAGCCGTCATGCCTTGTGCAAACTTCGGGCGAGTGGAGCGCGCCCGCTGCTGCTTACATAATTAAAAACAGATAGGTTAAGTTATCTTAAGCCGAAAATGACTGTTCTTTATATTTAATATACATATAATTTCTTTTCTTTTTAAATTTATCAAAAGAGGTAGATAATTGAAGAAAAGATAGACTTACGGGTGACTAGTTGCTGGATGAACGATTATGGCAATTAAAATTGCTACTAAACAACAGCACAGTGGAAGTCGCAGCATTTTGAAGCAGGCGGTAGCGATCTGTGATCTGAATCGTTCGACGAACCTTATGTACCCTACGCACACATCATCGGCTTACTCTCATGCCTGCCAAAACGTCCATCCACAAGTGCAATGCTATTTATCAGGCTGGTCGTCTCCTGGGTTCATGTGACACAATGTGTGCGTGCGTAAACAGCGAATGACGTTTAATGAATATGTTTGCATTCGAACGAAGTAGGTTGTTGAATTGGTCTTAACAAATTGTCGATTCACAGCAGTGAGCAAAGTAGCCAGGAAGAGAGATCGAACGAGGATGAATATTTTCTTCGCTTATTGTCGAGTTCGAAAATATAAAAACTTGAAAAAATGCGCAAGAGAAGGCACATACTTTTCTTGGCTAGAGCCTTCTCTAATTAGCATAGAACGCATATTGTATGAGCGCAGAGATCGACTAAATACAGCTACCGACTAGTTCTCGAGGTGCTGGACTAACTCAGGTATTGCAGTACGTTTACTACGCACATCTCATTGCTGCATAATTGGACAAAGTCTATATCTGTAGAAATGTTTGAGCCCTGAAAAACGTTGAACTAATTGTCGGAGAAGGTCGACTCGACCGGTATATGAACCTTACATCAACAAAACAACTGGTATATAACGAGTCGCACTATAGCGATGACGGATCAACAGGTAACGAGGTTGCAAAAGAAAAGTAATGTGCATAGACACAGTTGAGAAATAACCAGAGGATCACGATAATGAAATGTTCAACGCTACAACGAAGTTGAAGAACAAGCGAGTCTGATGGCGTGAGAGGTTGCTTATGACGTCACAGTCTATAATTTTAAGCATGGTTCGGCAGCTTTTTTGTAGAGATTACATTTACAGCTAAAGATATGCATGGGTCACGAAACTCGATGATCAAAACTATCCAACATAAAAACGAAATATCATTGCTTCTTTTGAATCGTCTGAAGATTAGGTTACACTAAATTTTGCCGCTGACCTCAGGCCAAAAGTGCAAATCTTAATAAACTTCTCTTAAAAAATTCAATAGTTATCCCTGGTTAACAACTGGCCGTGCAAATCCTTCAATAAACATCAAAATTTTATAATGATATTATGCGAGCAAGTAGAATAACTAGACACTAATAATATTAATAGAAGGCTGTCCTCTTTGCAGTGAGAGTGAACGAGAAAACTAAATGAATTTCGCAGTGAAGTGTTCAAGCACACAGTTCAGTGAAAGAAAGGGGTGAACAGATGAGGTTTCAGGTTATATCAAGTGACATGGTTTTTCGTTCCCGAAATGCTTCTTTTCGCCTCGCGGCAGCGCTGACTGGTTGATCCGCAGAGCTCTGTCGGCTGCCAGAGCTCAGCGAGGTCTTTCTTTGTCGACGCATTGACGCATAGTAGCCATCGCGCACCGAAGAAAACATGATCGCGGTGAGATTCGACCAGGCAAGGAATGTATCGCTCTTGTGGTGTAGGGTACCGTCCAGCTGGACGCATTCAGCAGTGATACAGTTGGCGATGAGAGCGAAAAAGTCGGCCTTGAAGCCAAAGGGAGTCAGCGGGACGAATGTTGCTCCGTAATCAGTCGACAGCTCAGCAACTTTTATGTTATTCTCGATGTGCTCGACAACGCTCTGTGACAGCAATTTATGTCGTTAAAAGTATATCGTAATCGTATTAATCAGTGACGGCGTCAGAGATCATAAGGCCGTTTCAGTCGCCCGCTGTCCCTTTTAAAATTCCTTTTCATTCTCTGGCGCCTCCTCTCAATGATTTGGCTCCGTCAGTTCTCAAGGTGTAGTCCTCGCTCCTACATTATCCAATCTGAGAGCTGTCCCTAGGGCTCGTAGCGCAATAAGATAACGACTGAAAGTTTTATCACCTTAAGTCGTCTAATCTTTACGGAATCTGCATATTAGACAAGCGCAAGAATCGGTTGTTCAATCACAGTAGTACTGCACATTTTGTGTAGCAAAAAATTAATCAACAATGCTAACCTGCAGATATGTTCGAAGAGCCTCGCACATCTCATGCATCCTTTCTTCGCCAATCAGTGTGACAAAGCCACGAAAATCGGCTCGTTTCAAGCAAGCACGCTCGAAAATTTTGCTTCCAAGCTCCTGACGTGATTGTCTGAAGAACATAGGTACAAAACCGCGGTATAGTTGCGGTACAAGGAGTAATGATATGGTGCCCGTATATTTATTGCTTTTTATTTTCACTAAAAGTATTCAATCGTTGAGCTTTTGAGCTGCTACATGTGTTTTCATTATGAAATTTTGAATCTTAAATTTTGCACCGATTGTGGATTCACATGAAAATACGAAAGGATTTTGCATTATACTGATACTTTGAACAACTAATAAACGCGGTAACATTAAATTTGACAAGGAGTTGATTTCATGAATATAAATTATTTTCGTTTGCTTCTCAGTCATACTTGAAACACTTGTGGATGCGTAGACGAGTGAGGTGCGGAAGGCTTCCTTTCCGCTTTCGATCGAAAGCAGCGTCTTCATCATCAACGTATTTTTCATTGGAGTTGCCAGCGACGCTCTGCGAGCGCCCTCTGGCTTTAAAGTCGGCGGTTTTTTGCTGCTTTTGCAGCTGAATGACGGTGTTTCGGCGTCCTCGACTGCCTGATGGCTTTTCACCGTTCGATTCTTCGACACTTTTGATCGAATCTGTGTTTCCCATTTCCTCTTTTCGTAGTACCTACAATCATTTATTTGACTGCACCAAGCCTGAAAAGAGACTTCATTATGAATCAATTTAAAGCGAGTATCTGCTGTTCTAGAAAAATGGAACACTATGTTTTGCTAAGTATTGCGAATGAGATGGTAAGATATGGAGACAGTATGAAAGCTGATGAAATATAAAAAACTGGAAAGACATCAAATATGTTTATTTTAATATTAAAATAGGGTAATATTTACTCGATTTCAAGAATTTTATGATCTTATCGCGAACATACTCTACCTTGCCCTACCAACACGAACAGAGTAAGAATGCAGTGGGAATAAGAAGTCTGATCTTACTTAAATAATATTGGAAGCAGAGACATTACGAATATCGTGTCGACAAGATACCGTATTTCTTCCAATCATCGCCCTGGGCGATTATTTTATCAACCTGGGCCCAAGGGGGGCGATTATTGGAAGAAATACGGTACCAATCTCTCTAAACTGCTGTCAGAATAAGGAGGACCGATTCATTTCGCTCGCATGTACATAAAGTCCGTTATTCTCTGACACGTTATGCCAATGTTTTGTTGATAGTTTACAACCATCGGTTAATAAATACGTATGGCGCTATAGTTCCAACGGAAATAGTTATTGGTCCGCTGGCACTTGGCTTTCTCCGGCTCTAATGGATTGAAGGAGAGGTAAATAATCACTCCATCGCCACTCGGCAATCGAGAAAAAGCGGAAAAAGATCAGCAATCAATATCATTTCATCATTATTTTGCTTTCAAAATTTCTTTTATCAGAGAAAACTTTGGAGGCAAAAATTTACTCCTTTTACATTGTGGGCGAATAATAGTATAACTTTTACAGCTAATGGAGTCAGAGGTTGCCGAAACTCCTAACCAGATGCCGTGAGACAATTGTGTCTGGTTTGACTTCCGCACAGCCGAGTCCACCCACCATCCACCGTCTGCGAGTACGCTCCTAATAATCGCCCATCTGCACCTGCAGGCCGCCTGATGGCAGACATCTGTGTGGCATTCCTGGCGGCATAAACACGGCTCCTGGCGCCAGGACTAAACTCATTTGGTCTGACGATTTGCGGATGGAGATTCCCAGCAGAGACTCTCCTGGGTCCCACGGGGATGTTGCAAACGTGTCCAACGCTGTCAACATTCGAGCGGATCAATAGAACTTAACGACGACGAAGAGTGTCAGATGAGCGTTTTCGGAGCCGCTTTTCGCATTGGAAAATCGATCAGACCTATTTATGCTTTAGGCCATTTGTCGACAGCTACGTAAAAAGCGGAATTCGGCGATACAAACACGTAATCAAAGCGTCGAACATGGAGCGAATTTATTGATTCATTTTCCGCGTAACGCAAAAAATTTGCGCACGTCGGTGAGAAATGAATGCAAAGGGTGTTCCGACTCGCAAAGCGACGCAAATCGAGTAAATTATTTCGCCTTCAATAACGAGCAGTTGGCGAGGGGAGGCGCCGTAGAGGAATGGAACGCTTTTGTTACGTAAGAGTCAAATTATATTCAGCGCTCTTACTTGGGATGATTATCGCAATCATTTTTGAAAGTGCTAGGTAATGGCATTCCTCTCTTCTAGCCCATAATCAAAATTGAAGCTATTCCGCCGTCTTACTTTGCTTTGCGCTCAGTGCTCAAAACTTAAAGGGTAATTAACAAACATGTAAAAAGGTTCTTCTCGTTTACTGCAATCACGCCAAAAACAACACCGTTTGTGTCAACGAAGACTTTGTAAAGTAGCTCTATAAAGGACTCGCTGTGGACTACCGATGTTTATGTTGGCACAGGTCTGCTAAAAGTCGACGGATTAGACTTAAGTTCGATGCATAATCACCGCAGATTCTGACTTGGACGACTGCAAGACAATAAAAATCTTTAAAAGTGTAAAGACTTTGTGACGCAAGTAAAAGATTAAAATTGCATCGTATGATAATCGCATGTCAAGCTGCGCTTATATTTAGGAAATTGTGTAATAATTTTCCTTCATATTTTGAGTCGTGTACTACAGTGTAAGTCGAAACATGGCGAAGAAAAAGATTGCGCAGACTTTCACTGAACTGGAGGGGGATAGTTGGATACATGTTCCGATTGCTATAAATAATGATGCAGACAACAGCAAGCCGATACTATCTCCATAATAATATGGATGCAAATCGAGGCAGCGACTTAAAATAACGTTAATATGAAATGCTCAAAAATTAGAGGAGATGCGGTGTACTTTGATATGTGAATCTGCGGAATTAACGCATGACGATATATTGAGAGGTTACTTTATCAAGAGGCAATGGTATCTTTCGTGGAACAGGGCGCATTCTCATTGCATTTCGTCAGGATCATCCGAAACTGTTACGATGTCAGGATTTTGTCATCTCATTTGATATACTATAGGAATTTACAAAAATTTGAATCAGAATTATGGATTCACGGAAGGGTCATAATAAGCTGCTTCCTTCAACAGCGATGGAAACCGACAGAATCGCTATGAGAAAGGCGAGCGCTGTTGTGATCAGTTGCAGTATAAACATGCTCTCGAATGAATGATGCGTAGTTATCGTCATGAACGCAAAAGTAAGAAAGATAGGAAACTTGGACGAATAGCACTAATGGGCTGCTAACAGCGAAAAATGGGAAAGGGAGAATGCAAACAAAAATAATTGAGTATTGCTGATTAGATAGTTTAGGGAGCAAAAAATATTTGATGAGTGCCTCGTTTGGGCGGCGAGGACAACACGCAGATTCCTACCGGTGAAAGCGCATGAGCGAACAAGCAGTTTTATCTCAGCTTTTACTGTTTTAAAACTGTAACAGAGTTATACAATTTAATGTGAACTTGTCGTAGCACAGGTCACAAAGTCCCGCAATGTACACCCTGATTCAGTACGAAGATTCATATAATGATGACGTCAGCACCGTAATCTCATTCTTTTAATACAATAGGCGCACGCAGAAAGAACGAGAACAGGGTGACATTGCGATATTTGCTCACCCATCGCTTACAATTGTATATATTTCCCCTACTTCAGCGATCCTGAATCATTCTTCTTCCTCTTCTCCGAAAAAGCGGACGCATTTTCGAGTCGTCATTGTTCATAATTTGCGAAGTTTCGAAATAGGCCGAACACGATGGCGGAATTCCCGGATCTTGGAAAACACTGCAATTTTCGCGACTGCAATCGGCTTGGTAAACATTTTCATCAGTATCAGGAATGTGCCTTATTATTTAATCGTGTACTTTTGAACTTTCGGGATATCACCGCTTTCGTTTTCTCGGGATTGTAGTGTGTTCAGACAGAATTTTCGAAGTTAAACAATAATTGAATGGTCATTATTTTTCAGACTTCCTCCCGATGAAATGTGACGCCTGTACGAAGGTGTATTGGTAAGTATTATCGTTTATTTTGATCATTGCTTACTGATGATGATATTAACTCTGACATTTTCAGCTCAAACCACATCACTTATATTTCTCACGAGTGTTCCTCATCATATAAAAAGGTTAGCAAGCGCGATATACTCATTGAAGTTCAGACAATAATGTACATTATTAATGATAGCAGATTGTTTCGCTTTAATGTAAATTAACAGAGAGAGTTTTTCGTTGAGGGATGGAGTTACCGTATGCAAGTGTGAGGATCATTTTTTATCACGACAGTCTAGTTTCCCACCGTAGTTTTAATGGATATATGGTTTTGACGCGTATGGTATACAGTAGCCTCTTAGTGAAGATCCATATATTTAACCTGAAAGAATCGTTAGGGAACGCGAGCTAAGCCCATCGTAAATTACGAAACCGTTGCTTT
This sequence comes from Plectus sambesii, assembly GCA_002796945.1. Lineage (NCBI taxonomy): Eukaryota > Metazoa > Nematoda > Chromadorea > Plectida > Plectidae > Plectus > Plectus sambesii. Next base: position 21,355 of record NIUQ01002343.1, read on the forward strand.
TTAATGATATTTTTCATTCTTATTCAAGCGTTACCACTAGGACACTGGTAATCACGTCATTTACCAAAATGATCCTCAGTCATCAAAGTCTTTGGTTTAGACTGAGATTGAACGTCTAAACCTTAGAAGTATATCGCGATTATGCGATGGCCGAACTATTAGTGATTAATGTTATGTTAGTTCAATTGTTTTAGGATGTGCAAGTGCCGGTGTGTCCGTTGTGCAACCAGCCTGTGCCCGTGGCACGCGGCGAGACACCCGATTTCCGAGTCGGCCAGCACATCGATAACGACTGCAAGTCCGATCCTGCCGTCGCCAAGCGAAAAATCTACTCCAACCGCTGCTCCCTTAACGGATGCAAGAAGAAAGAGGTATTCACGAAGTTCTTGCGAGGCGTTTCAATGTTAAACTGTTTGAGGATACTTTAATTAATTATTAATTAGCTGACGAAATGAACAATTTGAACCGTTTCCATGGTCCAAATGCTTTGCAATTAGTTGATCTTTATTTATGTAACAATGTGATAATTAAGATAAAATGCATTTGTGATCATTTCAGTTGGTTCCCATAACTTGCGGCGAGTGTCGGCAAAATTATTGTCTGAAACATCGTCACACTACCGATCACGACTGCAAGGGATTCCAGGGCAGCGGCCGAGCCATTTCCAACGCCGGGTTGGTTTCTTCAACATTTTTTCAGATCATTTGTTACCACTCACGCTGACAAGTATTTCTGCAGTTACGTTCAGCATCATTCATTCAATGACATTTTGCACTGTTTTAAAGCTGACTTAACTGTTCAAGAAAAGAACTTTCACTGCGTCTATTTATTTTTTGTTGTGTAATTTTATTTTAAAGTAAATTTCGATTATGTAAAACATGTCACCTTTGATTAATTATTGAAATTTGTATTCGTTTGTTAATTGATATTTGTTTCAGTTTGGCTTCAATGAAACGTCAAGAGCAGGCTGCTGCCACTGGTCGTTCGTCGGCCGGCAATGCGAGATCCGCGGCGGCCTCTTCTGCTTCCAAAAATGTTCAGGATAAAATGGTATTCGTAATTTCATTCATTATCACATTTCACATTTTTTCTCGTAAATTGCGCCAATTCGATTTCATAGCTTTTTAACGAAATTATTATTATCTTATGCTGCAAGTTGATCATGTGTTCCATTCGTCTTGTAGAGTTTTTCGCTTTTTTTAAGCGATATTTTTCATAACTTGGTAGTTAATCGTATTTGAGCCGACTGTCATGTTTGTACTATAATGGACTTGTTTAGACGGAAGACGAAGCATTGGCGATGGCATTGCATATGTCTCTAAATGAAGGCGCTTCATCGTCATCGCCAACGCCGCCAATGACTCAAGAGGAAGCCGACCGAAGATTGGCGGAGCACCTGCAGCAGACCGAATATAATCAGTACAATAATTTTTTATTCGTAACCGGTGAGAAACATTCTCAAACGAGATCAACTTTGATTTAATTTTTCGACTGTTAATTTATATTAATCTGCCTGATGAACGAAATTTTAAAACTGTCTTTGTGCACTCATTGACTGCACTAACAATTGCGTAATTATGTCGACTCTGTACAAAGTGACGGCGGTGTAACGGTGAAGGTGAGAAAAAAGGGGTGCCTTCGGCGTAGCTGTCCATTCTGTCATTAGATTGTATGGTTAGCGATTCGCAGCTCGGCCGATGACCGGTTATACTGTCAATGTTTCTTACAGAGTAGTCGTCCATCGTCTATAACGATAATCTGACCGTCCCGTTCCTCATTTACTGTTATAGCGAATCCTATTACAATTACACGCAGGAAATTGAGAATTCTTTTGCCGCGCTTAGTTCCCACCGTTTACACGTCCCACTCGTGTTTTACATGAGCAATAGAGTACTTCAGCAAGTAGTTTTTAAGAGATCTGGCTGCGCGCCGAACTCTGGAACGGATTAGGCGTCGGCGGGTGGTAGTTTTCGCGTAGCGCACACTGACAGTGCCACTCACCAATGGCTTCCGCCCACTGCGGCAGTCGCATTAGTGTTGGTGAACAATTGAATCGCGGTTGTCTCTTTTCTAGAAGCGATCTTTAGTCTTGCTCAAGCCCCGATTAGGCAAATATTTGTACCCGTCTTGGCGTCAGCTG
>NIUQ01002344.1:0-22990 GCA_002796945.1 Plectus sambesii
TTTCTTCAGTGGGAAACAGTACACCTGACAACCTCTGGCGGATAGCATATTACGAAATATTCGTCTCTGGCTTCACTATAGTCACTTCAGAGGAATTGACTTTCCATACAGACCGTCAAACGGTAGGAGATGAACGGAGTGCTGTATTTGGCAGTCGTTGTGGCTGCATTCGGCAGTGGACTTGCGGTAAGTGCTAGAATATTATGGGATCCACAAGTTCCTGGATGTTTCTTCGCGTATAACAACACGCAAGTGATATTTGAAATTGCCGTTAATATTGAATCTTTGGCACCGCAGTTCTTCCTCCCTTATGTAATTGTTTTCTTTGCAACTCTGAACTATTTATGCGAGCTTTTAATGATGGATATCTTGACTGATCCTTCTTATCAATTACATAGTAGTGATTGATTGTAACGGCTAGTGCATGCCTTTTGTTGTTCAGGTCAGTTTCTACCGAAAATGGAAACAGAATGACAGGAAATTTTTGGATTAGCCTGGGTGTTTGGCACAAACGTATCTCAGTGTTCAACATTCAATGTCTAATTCGTATTATTTTCGCCACTTTGTCATCAGCGTAATTGTCACTCGTGCTATTGTCATTAATTGAACCGAAATTTCACAAATGACGAAACGGTGATGAAAATGCAGATTGAGCCACGATTATTGCATGTTGAAATAGTTTAATGAAGTGGGGTTATCGCTGTGGACAAGAAGAGTGAAGAATAAAGATTTGAATGCTTTTCAGCAAACCCACCCACCCCCAGATCCGTGCCGAACATGCCAGATCATCATTAACATCGCTTATCACCATTTCAACAACACTGTGAATGACAAGCCGGGACTCTTGACGCAGCTGCAATTGGAGTGCCAGAAACTCGCTCAGTATGAAGGAGCGCAGGCATCCGCCGATTGCACGCGGATTGTCAACGCTAATATCGACACGATCTACAATGATCTGCACGCTCAAAAGTCCCCCCAGCAAACGTGCATGGACATCAAGGAATGCCCCGCGCCGACGGGTGGCGCGCCCGTGCTCGTAAGGAACAACTTATCTCAGTCTCATGTCGCATTCATTATGTTACCCGTTCCTATTGCAGAAGCGTCAGAAGCGTCAGCAGCCGCACAGCGCATGTGCCACCTGCCAAATCATAATCGCCATCGCCAAGCGCCATTTCAATAACAGCTTCACCGATCAGAACGCTCTTAAAACTCTGCTCGACGCGGAATGTCAGTGCTTGACGCAGCATGGCTACACGCAAACAGAAGCCAACGACTGCCAGAGTCTCATCGACACCAACATGTACGCCATCTTCAGGGAGCTGCAAAATAACCCCACCGCACTTCCCCAAAAAATCTGCCAAGATTTGGGCCAGTGCACAATGGTAAATATCATCTTACGTAATTAAGTAACAACAAGAGGTTCATGTATTAGGCCCCTCTTGTTTGTAGAAATATTGTCTGCAAAGGCTGCATACTACCAGATGGGTCCCAACACGATCCTCGCTCTTCAGTATATTGGATATTGCATTCAAACGCTTTACACATTTTGCGAGTACCGGGTTTTTCCGATTATAAGCCCCGGGGCTTGTAATAAGAATTGGCACTTTTCGCGTCTCTACTTTGTCCCCAAATAGAAGCCCCGGGGCTTCTATTTGGAAAATTCGATTACATAACGCTTTTTGCAGTACCAATCATAATTGTGTTTTGCGTCATTTTTCCATCTTTCAAATTAATCTTACACTCAAATAATGGAAGATTTACATGATTTTTGCAAATTCTAATAGAGAATGTCATAAGTACACGTAAAATTCATTTGAAATAATTTCGCTTCACGCATTCATGGTGATACTTTTTCGGCTCCAAATATAAGCCCCTGGGCTTCTATTTGGAAAGTCAAACCGAATAGAAGCCCAGTGGGGCTTCTAATCGGAAAAACCCGGTAGGATCTCAGCTGACATTTTTAATCGCCTTTTCATTCTCTCAACTCAGTTTCCGTAGTTGTTTACTAAATATCAGATTTTCACTCTACATTTCATGAGAAATATGATAGCGTTTGAACGATCTGCTGACAACGCGCGAGATTTTTACTTATTTGTTAATCGAATAGTGCGGGCGATTCGAATACGGTAGCTTGCTACCTGACAACGCAGCATGCGAGCTGATTACTCTGAGCGTACAGGCTTTTAGCTACGGATGGGACGCGGAGAGATGTTGCTCCGGATATTTAAAGTCAAAAAATACGTGTGTGATGCCTTGCTCCCTTCAAAATTCCGGTTCTAGCTACACCTCTGGGAGGGGAGTATCTTGTCTCAACAAAAAGACGCAATGATGCTATGATAGCGTTTTTAGGTGAAGCGTCAAAAGCGTCAACAGCACACCGACGTCTGCCATATCTGCGAGATCGTTGTCAATCTCGCTCGCCACTACTTCAACAACAACATTACTGACGAGAAGGCGCTCCTGTCAGTGCTACTCAGTGAATGTCACAGCCTCACTCAAATTTACGGCCTGCAAGCATATCTACAGTGCAACCAGCTCGTCAACTCCAACATTGACAGGATCTTCGCCGATATGAGCACGCAGAAAACAGGCACGCAAACGTGCCAGGACATTAAGGAATGCCCACCTACTACGGTTTGTTGGCATGAAGCTCACATACTAGGCTACAGCGCAACTGAGAATTCCAGACGGCCCCGACGGTCAAGCGCGAGAAGCGTCAGAATCCTCAAGATCAGTGCCGCACTTGCGAGATCATCATCAACATCGCCCAGTACCACTTCCACAATAACATCAATGACCAAAATGCGCTCCAGCAACAACTGCTGATCGAGTGCCAGCACCTCGCTCAGACCGAAGGCCCGACCGCCTCCAAGAACTGCATCAATATCGTCAACGCCAACATTGCTAAGATCTTCGCCGATATGAAGTCGGGACAATCGCCCCGTCAGACCTGTGTGGACATCAGAGAGTGCTAGTGAATGTTTCGATCTTTGAACATCACCACCATTGTTGACCATATAGCACTGATATCTTAATTACTGCGCGAGTGTACGGTATTTATACCGTTGTGTAATTTGCCAAAAAAATAGCTCTTCATATTTGATAGTTCATATTTCAACTTCATATTCTACATTACCAAGTATAATATGATATAGACCTGAACTTTCACTAACGTTAAGAGCGCATGGCAATGAAGCAGTGGCTAACTGCGGAAGCGGACAGAGACTGCACGATGGCTGGAAACAATACAATGATAACTCGTGTTGGAAATAATTCATTTGCTATTAATATAATACTTTATACACATTAGCAAATGACCAACATTTCAATGACGAGCTGGTTCTGAGAATATAATTGCTCAGAGAGAGCTACTTATAAAAATGCAAAACTGGAAAGGCGGGACAATCAGTTTTGAAGTGTTACCTTTTTGCTTTGGGGAAGCCAAATGTATTATACTAAAAAGTAAGAGAGGATATAATCGACGTCATGCACTAGAGCATCAGAATACAAAATTCGATTAATTTATGATTGCATCTTTTAGCAAGCAATTCATTTCGCCGGTTCTGCATCGCGTAGTTTAGCTAAAGTCGTACTTAGAGGCTATAATTTATCATTACGTCAAGTAAGACTTTAGCTGAAGTACACAATATGAAACCCACCCATTGTCTCTCAAGGCGAGCTGCAACGAAGCCGAAAAACATCGAGACATAACTGTTGCCGTGTGCCTTGAAAATGGGTGTTCACGGTATTATTGTAATAAACTATAAAGTGCAGTTTTCAAGCGATTGACGACAAATAATCTACGATGTTGCATTGAACACGCCCCAGAGAAAAACGACAGATACTCAGCAATAACCAACATACTCGTATATCGATATGGCTCTTTGTTTAAGATGTATTGTGGGAAGAGACACATCTGGGATAGATCATCAACGCAAAGACCATTGTATAAAAGTACGCAACTGCATATCTCTCAAATTTACATCGATCACGATGAAGAGTAAACATGGCCAAACCGGAGCTGGCACAACTGACGCACAGGTTGATACCCCAACAAAGTGATGATGCTGATCGGTAAGTGGCCGACGCGTGTGAACACAACAGCTGCAGAATCTATTGACGCAGATGGAAGAAGGCGACTGTTCTGTTAAAGCGAGCGAAATGGAAAGAAAAGTCATTCTGTCAAGTTTGCAACAGTCGGAAGAAGGATGAAGGCATTCGCGAGCGTTGTGTTGGTTACTCTGCTGGCCTTCGTCAGTGCCCAGTCGCCGACCCCAACCCCCCATGATCCCTGCCGCACGTGCCAAATTCTGATCGGCATTGCTCGCCACTACTTGAACAACACCGTCAACAACCAGGCGCAGCTGCAGCAGGTGCTACTTCAAGAGTGTCAGCAACTCGCCAATCACGGCTTCTCACAACCGGAGGTTCAAGGCTGCATCGCTCAAGTCAACGCCAAAATCGGCGACATTTACAGCGAGATGCACGACCATCCCACAGACACCAATATGCAAGTCTGCCAACATATTGGAGACTGTCCCATGATGAAGCGAAAGGCCTCGCTGAAGCGAAAAGTAGCGGCTCGAAAGGTATCGTCTCGATAAGGCCTTGACTTCCTTACTTACTCTATTTCATTGTTTGTTCTTTTTAGAATTCACCCGTCGACCGCAGTCTATTGTGCACCGCCTGCGAGGATGTCTTCAAATCGATCGACAGCTTGCTGCCGGAGGGGGAGGACTTGACTGAGGTAAAGCTCACACGTGGCATTATCCCGTAAACATTAGTGCTAACAATGTAGCAGACCGGTAACTATGACTATAACTGCAAGAACTACAACTTCAATGACTATAACTATAATGACTAATGACTTGTTGCAGGATGCACTGAAAGAGATCCTCGACGGTCTGTGCGATGAAGTACCTATCTTTTCTTCCATTCTAAAAGGACTCGTCAACAAGTACCTTGATGAAATTTTCCAATACATCAAAGAGCAAGGCACAATCAATGCTGAAACCCTTTGCCACATGATCGACTGCTGCTAAACGAGACTGTGATATACGTTCGATAGAATGACTTAAATGTATTCGTAATGCGCATTTCGCATAAAAATAATCACCCCATTGAGTGAATCATGAAAGCAAACCAACTAATGCGCAACATTCAATTGATCGGTCTTGATGACTGAGATGATCGGACTATAGATACGGTCGGTCGCGGCAAGACCCCAAATGAAGTCCCAATGGTTGAAATCGGAGAAGTGGTTATTTTGAACAATGTGCGGCAGCTTTGTTAGCATATTAGTCTGAATGTCGGTGGGATCGGCGAGCCAGTCCAGCTCTCCCCAGTACAAATATGTGGGCACGTCAACTTTCGTCAGGTCATACAATGGCGGCGTGCTCTGTAAAATGTTAGCAGATAAGCGTGGGTAAAAGTAAAGCAACGACGACACAAAACGCACCTGTCCGTAATGTTCTTGGTTCTTACCGGCTGACCCATAATCGTACATTTGAAAATTGCCGCTGCGCACCTGTTGGCCAAACTGAATGACGAGCGACGAGGATGTTCCAGCGGGTGTGTGTGCCAGATATATTGGCACGCGACTCTACAAAAGACGACTGTATTGTTTTGTAAGAGATTATGAATCGATTTCATATCGCGTTCTTCGACCTCTTGTTTTGAAATTGAAGTCGTGCTCAAGACCTGAGCACTCCAACAATTTATAGGCAGTTTGCATGCGTGCCGCGAAATGCATAATCATAATTATGAAACTCTTGCGTAGAGATTAATATTCGCTGCGAAATTTAGTATTAGCATTGCGTTCAGTACGACTTCAGCTAAAGTACGCGATATGAAGAAACCGGCGAAATATCAACGTACGGTATTGAAGTGATGAGTATCTGGGCCACCTATAAGAAAGAGAACATTCTGGCACAAGGGGTTGTGCTCTTGTTCAATGCCACAAATGTACTTCGCGACTAGCTCGAGGAACCAATCGTGGGGCAGGAACTCGCCGTTGTGGTCGATGATGTTCAGAATGGTCTCAACAGTGGTCAGATACTCCGCTATGTAGTGGAACAGTCCCTGAATCGACTTAACAGTCGCCACTGGTCCCATAGCGAAGAATTTAATGATCTGAAACGAATAGTTGCAGTTATTGGCGGGCGTCCCAGCCCCTACGTCGACGCTATATCCCACAATTTTTAAATCGTATGGTACAATACAGCACGCGCACCATCGTATACTCGCAGTGTTTCGATCCTTATATTATCGAGACAGTCACCCTTCTTGGCTGATGGATTCCCTTTTCTTTGCAAAAGCGCCATTTGTCACCAATGATAATCATGTTTCATTTTTTACCTACATAGATCAATAGGAAGAGCGCTGTCGACTTTTGGGGCAGCTATCCCCTAATTTAATGAAAGATTTCTTCTTACTGATGGGAAAATGGCGAGTAGACGATCGCATGAACTTAACGTGACCGCGATGGTGACGTCAAACAAAAATATATAATATAAATTAATATATCTACGCCTCGGCTACCCCTAGCTCGCTTTGCTTGTTATACGCAAGCATCAGCCTAAAGTAAACGCTTTGCATGCACATGTGTAGCATACTATTATTAGTTAAATCGCAGATAAATGAAATATATCACTCGCGTATGTCACAGTTGTTGACCTCCTTCAACACATTGAAAGTCACAAGAAGTGCTCTATGAAAAAGACCAACTTTTGATCGGAAAGTGGCGTCGCGCGACATCTTGGCGAAAGCGGTGGTGGTGCCCATCGAGTGACCAACGTAGTAGAGCTTCGTCTGGTTGCTGATTGAGAGCGCCGTGTCGATCATGACGGGGAGGTCATATTCGGCCAGCTGATCCCACGACCACTGCCAAAAGGCTTTGCTGCTGGGGTCGAGTGTGCGATGGAGCCGCGAGTAGGTGTTGCCGCGAAAGTTCCCCAGCCACACGTCGAAGCCGGCGTCCGCAAAGAGGAATGCTGAATGTGAAAATATTGTCAGTTAGTCACGTTATGTTCCGTTTTAAAATAGAGTATAATCGAATATTTGGAATTCGAGTTCAATCTTCGATAAATCTATATCCGAGCTCGAAATTTTGATGTTCTACGCCTTAGCAACAAAGTACAATATAAATCAATATGATTTTTAGCCACATATCACATGTAGCTCTAAATACATGACAGTACTCTCCGTACAGGTAAAGGTTGTCGCAGTTTGCCATTTAGTCTAACGCGCCGATTAACGCATGCTGTTTAAAAACTATAAAAACAATGTAAGTGAAAAGGAGTAAAAATCTAACCGGCGCTTTCGGAAGGCAGATTAGTCACCCAGTTGCTGCTGGAAGCTTCAATGCCGTGTTGGAAGAAGACGACCGGTCTCGGCCCACCAGACTGTTCATTTTTTCCATGGGGGATTCGATGCAGTTCCAGAATGTAGCCGTCTTGAGTGGTGACCGAATGCCCTTCGGCGGGATAACCCCATCTACGGATAATGCCGAGCTGAAATACAAGTTTCGTTCAATGTATTTTGAATTCAATCCAGAGTCAAGGGGCGCTTTCATACCGTGTACTAGAATAAAGTCGTATTAGACTGGACGCCAAGCTAAATCCCATTCATTAAGTTCGATCTAAGTATCGCAGACTCACCACCGTTTTGATACCTGAGCATTAGGCCTTGCATGGCAAAACTTAACCTTAAAACCTTAACGACCACCACATACTTACGATATCCGATTTTAAACGGCTATTTTCGCTAAGCAGTCGGAAATGTCACGTTTTATAAGTAACGTTGAAAGTATGCGCTGGCCTCAAGACCAGGCGCAAATACAAGCCAAAACTTCAAAAGATGTGAAAAGTTTGCGGTACTGGGAGGTTACAGGATCGACTTTTAAAGTACGCAATTAGAAATTGGCAGCGAGTCAATGATTACGGTATCGAGGTTGAGTTCCGGGTCGCTGTCACCGATGGCGCTGCTGCGGTCAAGAAGCGTGGGGATATGAGGGGACGCAGAGGGGGCGCCAGCCGCGAAGACGGCCAGGCTGCTAACAACGAACAAAAGCAGCATAGTGATAATCAGGACTTCCAAATCACAAATCACTCTTGCGTGTCGCTGTTGTGCCTCTTACTCCGCGGGGCTTTATAGCCACCCTTCTCCGCCCAGCAATGTCATTTCTTACCAAAGTACACTAATCCAAACACACTATTTCAGTGTTATCTTCACGTCCACCCAACTTTTGGCGGATACTTTGCCCGCAACGCGAGCAGTATTATTGATATGTTCTGTTTCAGTGTCATTTTTATGTCCGCCCAACTTCTGGCAGATACTTTGCCCGCGACGCGGTACACTAATCCAACACACTGTTTGAATGTTATCTTCACGTCCACCCAACTTTTGGCAGATACTTTGCCCGCAACGCGAGCAGTATTATCGATATGTCGGGTCTTTCTAATCGCACGCGCGATAATATATTGATCCACCCAACTTTTGGTGGATACTTTGCCCGCAACGTGAGCAGTATTATCGATATGTCGGGTCTTTCTAATCGCACGTGCGATAGCGCATTGATCAATGACAAACAAGCTGACGTCACTCTTTACAGATAAGTACACGCGATTCACTTACAATAGTTGATCAGTAGCGAAAAGCCGAGGAACACAACTTATAATCAAAATGTCTTTGTCAGTAACAACAAAACCGAATTTTGGTCTTGCAGCGAGAAGTTTCGGGCGCAAAATGCAACCAGCGCTGTTGCCAGCCGAGCAACCATGAACGAGCACACCCAAATAGAAGCAATATTTTAATGATTTAACATTTTTTGCGATAATAAACATAAAGCAAGGTAATTTACTTCATTCTATCGCGCCCTCATCAGTTTTAATCGAACTAATTACACGGAGCCTTAACTAAATTGCGTTAACCCCATGACGATAGGAGCGCAATTGCAGTATTGTGCAAAAATGTTACAGTATACACTCGGCCGCGTAGTTACCGACGAAGAAATTTTGGCGATAGTTAATACACTAAATCGATACGTAGGCGATATACCTCACTTTCCGGATTGCGTTAAAACACGCCATACGCGCATGCACACGATACTGTAAAAAAATCAACGCATGCACCTATGGCGGTTCTATTAAGCAATTCCGGAATGTGAGGCATATTATTTTCGTATGATTAAGCCACACTTTGAGCATCAATTTGTTGTTCCTGAGTGAAGCGTTCACTGTTGGCGCGCGAAATCAGCTGAAAGAATAGCATTGATTGATAAGGACAATGAAATAAAGGGCCGGTTTCACATCGCGTACTTTAGCTAAAGTCGGACTTAAGGCCAATCCTTTATCATTGCGTTAAGTCCGACTTTAGCTAAAGTACGCGATGTGAAAGCGGCCCAAAGAAATGGTTTATGACTAACTTTGTCGCGTCCTCGAAGTCGACGATTCTTGACCGATGGAACGTTTAACTGACGCAGCTTTTTCTTCAGGTCACCCATGTTCTTCTTTTGCAAGGCCAAATACTCCTTTCGCAATGATATATATGCAGACCTAAAAACAGAGATAAATATATCACAACGAAATTGGAATCTATTTCAACAACTATAATGAAAACTGCGAAAGTGCGCTGATTGGTCAATTGTGTCGTGTTTCTGACGATTTTTCCTGCGTATTTCAAAATTGACCAATCACCACATTTCCCGCGACTTGAAGCAGCTATTTGAATAAGACTTTAGGGACCGATTTTATAAAGCTAATGTAATAAGTATCATGTGGTTACATCTGGTGTGAATGCGGTGATTGGCTGGAAATAACGTGCGCGGGATAATGATGTCACTTTCAGCCAATCACACCGCTTTGAAGTCAGATATAGCTAAACTGGAATACACACACAGATTGCGGGACAGCTCAGCCAAAGTACCGTATACTTCTCGCGCGTTCTTGTAATCTTTGATTGATAATTTGCTTCTGCATATAGATCAACAGCACAAATATTCGGACTGTCCGATAAAAATATCCCAGATTGCACAGCAGCCATACATAAATATGTCAAAGCTAATAACGAGCTGGAGAAATTATATGGTATTTAGCTAGAGCCGTTGTGCAATCGGCTTAATGCAATGCTTGTTTTACAAAAGCGAGCATAGGAGTAAATTGGAAGGCTTACAAAGGCAAGGCTTGGGTGCGCACAAACTGCTTCTTCAACGCGCGCGACTCGATGTTGGCTGGAAGAGGGCGATTCTTGAAGCGCTTTCGTCGCTTGCGCTTCTTCCTCTCGTTCGATGCCGTCTTGCTATCCGCTCCCACGCGACTTTCAATTTTCACCCCCGACGACGTTGAAGAACGCAAGCGATCAGAATAGCTTGAAGCAGTCGGTGCTGCTTCGGCTGGCGAGGCGGTGGGGGACGAAGCGACCGCCGCTTCGTCGAAATTGCTCTCCTCCATTGGTGTCACAAGAGTTGATGAGAAATTCGATTTGAACGCCTGTAAAATTACTGTGTTTCGGAGAAAAGATACCAAGGCGGTCGCTATCAAGTGACCGAGTGGAGGTAAGCGGTATTCCATTCTATCTAGCATTTGCTCAAAAAGGGTCTGAAACTTTCGCGAACCCGAAAAGTTACGTGCTCGCATAGAATAGGAAATATTTTCTGCCGTGGGGTATTAATCATCAAGCCGTGAGGGTCAATGTTGCGGCTCCTTTTAGGTCTGAACGGTGCCTCCTCATGTCACCTTAGAGACCGTTTAGTCGCAGCTTCTCGAAGGAACCTGGGAATACCTGACCCATCATGAACAGAGAGAGAGTAGCCCGTTCGATTGACCAACCCGCCTCTGTAGAGATGTGAAGTTCTCTATTGAACCTTACACGCTCATTTCGATATAAAATATTCTACGCTTTTTAGTCGATACCTTCTAAAGCGTAAGAAATAATTCAAATGTAGTATGATACATGCTATTAAAAAGTCTCCTAACTTGCCACTAAGTGCTCTGGCCACTATTTACGATCAATTCTCAGTTTACTGCATTGAATATTACGGGTANTATTGATTACGGTACCGTATAGCGACGCCCATTTCTCCAATAACGCGACGTCCGTGTTGGCGGGCAAATTATCCTGAGAGAGGACAGAAGAATGAGCAATATCATCGGCTTTAGGTTTAGGCTATAAAGTTTAAGCCTAATACTATGTTTACACTTCCAGAACAACGCACGTTATTCATCTTATTTGCTCAATATGCTCAATATCGCCTTATCAGGTCATACGTTTTGCATATTTCTATGACGAGGATTTGTCATGATTGTATGCTCTTTATTTGTAATAAAAGTAAAGAACTAATAAAAAGCTAATATCATGATTTACAAACGGAATAACGCGCATTAGTTTGGAAGTATAAATACAACTTAGGCTTGGATCTAACGTACCAGATAAGCAGTACATTCGCCCTTGTCGGGCCCTTGGAGCTTCAGTCGGATTCCTTGGCCGTCGGCGGCAACTTCAAAGATCGATGAATGCTCGCCCAATTTGCTCAACGCCACTCGCGATAGGTGCTTGGCGCGGTGGGTTTCATCGAGCAATGCTAGCACAAGCTTCAGTGGGACGTCTACAAAAAGAAAAACAAAATTTCCATTTATAGTAGAAATCAAGTGATAACGATAGCTACATTCATTGGTGGGCCGATCGCGGTGGCTGGATAAAAGAGCGAACGCGGTCGAATTCCGGTTACTGAGCGCCTTGTCCAGCTGAAAACAGCCATTGGTCACAACCTATCAACGGCGACCGCATCGGGTACGTTCACAATAGTTTATAACCGGATGCTCCACTGACCGCGCGCGAATCAAAGAAAACTGAAATCGGCCAGGTAGCATCGTCGAATTGCAGTGGGTCTACGCAACGCGCGCTGTTGTACTCGTGGAAAGATATCTCCTTTATTTTACGTCCGTTCTAATGAAATATTTACTGCTTATTTCGGCTGTTGCTTGTTTCGCAGGTAAGCAATTGTTCTTTTATCGTTAGCAACTCATTTCAACCTCAGAATCTGTCCAGATGAAGATATAACATTTCCACTTTTATGAGGACATTTTTAGAACAAAGTCGGACACTTTCCAAACTGAACAGGACAGTTTCCAAATCAAAACGAAAATTTCCGTATTAATTTGACTATAAAAATGTCCGATTTTGTTTGAAAAATGTCCTTATTAAAGTGGAAATGTTATAAATCAATGACCAAAGTGGCTTTGCTTAACTCCACTTTGTCATCTGCTGACGTACAGTGAACGTAAAATGAAGTGTAGTATGCTATTGGCGCAAAGTCACTTTAGTCAACGATATGTTTTAACCTAAGATGTTTAGATTTCACTCAAGGCTTGACAGTTGATTTGAACGAAATCGCTTTGCTCAGCCGCAAAGCTGCAACGTTGTTCACAAACTCTCGAAGATCGCTTTCATCCAACCGAGCGAAAGAGTAAGTCACAAAGAGGCGCACATATCTATGAAGAAAGTGCTTCAAAATGAGAATATTATTATTTCGTGCGTTTCTCAGAAACCGTTGCACTAAATGCCGCCAAAATCAGACTAGTAATCGTTTGATTTGAGAGAAAATAGGAAAATTTAACGTTAAAAAGTTCACAGCTTCCATCATCTTTGTTCAATCTAGTGACGTATCGTCAACACGCTTCAAGAGCTGGTGTCGTACTGATGGGTTGCGGAACATGATGGGAGCTATTATGTTTTCCTATTGTCTCTCAACCACCAAAGATATCTCACGTTCATATTTGACGGCATTGATGTAAAGGTTTCCGAGAATTGCGTGAAATAAAAATGTCCTTACTTCTGAGCCACATTTTAGAAGGAAAGTAATTTTCAAAGCACACGCGCTTTCCTCTTAAATGTGCAGGCACCTTGAAACGGCCAACAATCAGCTTGTATTTCAATTCTATCTGAATCACTGTTCAGCTCACCAACGTCTCCGTACGAATGCACGGATCGTTGCGAGATCGCGCTTCAGTACGAGATCGCTCGGAAGACGGGAAACTTGGGCGTGCGCCAGCCCTTCAACGTGCTCATGCGCGGATTCGACGCGGCAACCGTGGGAAAAATTTGCGAGTAAGAAGGAGGGGATGATATTTTCTGTGGATTGACGATACTTTCAGCCTATATTTGGAGCACAAGAGTTGTTTTGAGCGCTGCAGCAATGATCAGACTGCTGATACCAGAGCGTACCAGTTCATGTGCGACTTGCACAGAGCGGGTAAGTTCTACGTTAGTTTTATGGCTGAGCCGTTATTTTCCAAACCACACCCCATACGTTTGTTCTTTTCTTCCTCCAAAAATGTTATATTCAGCGACGCCGATTTGAATAAACGCAATAGTATTTTCATTTCACCCTGATTTTGGTGGCGATTCGTTTCGAGAATGGACTGTGACTACGTTTCGCCTATCGCCATCTTAAAACACGGTCGACTGGGAGAAACGACAAAAAGCAGCTTTGTTACAGAATTTCTGAACAACATAGCGTGCTACTTGCAAGCGCATGGAAACGCCGAACGTAACTGCCAATCGTCGTGCCGAAACCCGGGGGATCGATTAGAGCAACTTTTCCAGCAGAAAACGCCCAAGGACCAAGAAGTGCTCGACGCCACCAGAGCGACTTGCGTCTACGTCTCGTGCGCCCTTACCTGCGCCAAGACGACCTTCGACGCCGACTGCCCCCAACAACGCGGCGCCGGCCAACTATTCTACCAGTTCGGTCTCTACGGCGCCACCGAGGCCTTCCTCTTTCCCGCTGTTCAAAACTTCCCTCTCCCCGTCGAATGTCGACAACTCGTCGAGCAATCCCGTCAGTTCCCAAGCTTATGACTGCTATTTGAGATTTACAACATACATTCTCCATTTAGAACAGCAGGTCTGGACAAACAATGCGACAAGTTGGCCGGCGAATACGACCCCCTCGTCGTGGCCAACGAAATCTACTTTTGGAAATATCATCGACACCGGACCTGAGGGGCTGCTCGAACTACAACGACAACTAATTCAACTGCAGCTAGTCGTCCTCGAAAAAGAGAGTCGCAAGTTGGATGTTGAAATGCAAAAGCTTCAGCTAGAACTGCAGGTAGAACAGCAGAAATGCCCGGAAGTAGCGGCCAGCTTTGGCAAGTAAATCGGCGCCTACCGTAGTTTGTAATTCTTTTCGAGAACCTCTCGTTCGTGTCCGACTGCGATGCTTCCTCGTCGAATGCCTTGACGGCAGTACATCCATGTCCATATAAAGCTATAAGAGATCGACCTAAAAATAAGTTATCTTCGGTAAAACGTACGTTTCATGTTGGAAACTTCTCGTGCGAAAGCACACACCAACGCCTGCATGCCGACTGCAGTTTTTAATGTACGCACCATTGTTCGCTTGTTTGAAAAAACAAATTCGACACCTGAAGAATTGCAACCGACCGCAAGATATATTCTTATTCTTTATTTGACAAACGACAGAAAACTACATCCTGTAACAATAAGGATATCGGAAAACAGCGTCATTTCAGCCGGGAAAGAGAAACATGAATCCTGCAACGGTAGCTGAAACCATCAAAAATCACATACTTGGGTCTACATGAAACGGAAGGTAAAAATGCCAACAAAATGCCTTCAGACATCACAGAAGGCGTATCGGGATAGAGGAACAGTCCGGCGCACCGAGACGACAACTATCATAACTATACAAATATATCTGCTATGGTGCTGCGTCCCGAAAAGGAGTTTAAGAATTTAATAGACAGCGAATAATTTATTATTGGTATCTGCCTTCATTTGATAGTCACTTTCCTAATTGTTCCTTAATGGTATATGAAAATGATGAATCGCTTTTTGGTGGGATGGACCGTATGGAGCAAGCGGATATAATATTTCCACTTAAAATAGTCTATATTTCAAATCAAATCGGACACTTCGTCGAACTCATTTTAAATAAAAGTGTCTAATTTGATTTGAAAAGCTTTCAAATAAAAGCAGAAATGGTACATATAAATAAAGCGGCAAACGAATAGTCCTCGAAGAGAAGTAGCATGAACCAAGCAAGATGTGAAACAACACACACAACCTGACAGGCTCGTCACCGGAGATTAATACCGAATACTTTAATATCAACCGAGGATCTCCTTAAAGCGTCATGATTGATTTGGCAAGCAGTCGTCGAAAAGCAATGGGCAAACGAAAGAGCAACAGAATAAAACACACTCTCGTTTAATCCCTGCTGAATGCGCACTATGACGCGTAAAGATGCCTTTACACGCCTGAACAAAGTGGACATTGTTCAGTTTGTTCAAAATGATCAAAGTTCGCTTTTACACTTGATTCGATCGCGCGATCAGTTCAAACGCGTATCGTTTGCGCCCTGGTTACATATTTGACCGAAAGAAGAGACGAAAATGAACTCTGGATTAATTTCTGAAATGAAATGATTCAAAACTGTCATTTTGATCAAAGTGAAAAAATCCATACGTGGATCAAAATGAACGACCTTCCACTCCCGCTCATACAGAACCACCAAACAATAATTTCGCTCCATATGAACGATGAAATAAGTTCAGACGTATAAACGCATCTAAACGCAATCAAAACGAACCGCTAGCCAATAACAGATCTAAACGCTATCTAAAGATGTTTAGAGCTCCGTGTTTCGTACTTGATAGCGAGCACTGGGAGTTATACTACGCTTTTTATGGAAGACTGGAGTTTTGGTGGCTGGAGGTTTCGCCGCCGTCGATGTGCCGGATCTCTCACGAGAGACTATCGACGGACTCGAGTCGCGTTTTTCCATCGTCAGGAACTTTGACTCTCTCTAAAACGGTAAAATCGGATTGTTTTCAATCCTAATTATTCCCCGAACCACTTTCCTAAACTGATTTTTATTCGATTTAGTGCACCGTTCTCTAATCTAAGAGTGCTTTTGAAAAAGCAGATAATAGCTGTTTCCGTTTGATATCAATCCTATCAGTATCCAAAAAGTAGCACTGAGCTGGGAACTGCGATAAAGGGAGAAAAAATGATTTTGGCACGTCCGAGAAAAGGCGATGCGCGGTATTAAATAATGCCTGGCCATCCTATCCTATCAATGCGCTCCGCAAGTATTTAGAAAGAGGAACTTACTATAACCTGAACTAAATTAGTAGCTGGCCGGGGGATTGTGTTAAATTGTACTTACATCATCTGTAAAATTACATTACGCTTAAGCTTTTTGCTAAGCATCAATTAAGGTGATATTATAGCATTCTTCAAGTCAGTAAAGACAATCAAAAGTTAAACTTACATTGAAAGCCTCTCTGCGCCAATGCTCGACTTTAGCGGTCTCGATACGAACCCACTCAGGGGTGTCGGGAATGGCAAAATCGAGCGCGAACTTGGCGGCGAGGATAATGTGTTCGAGTACGACGACGATGAGTATTTGGCCGCCCCAAGAGAGGTCGGGCCAGAGGCGGTGGACGAGGCCGGACTGGCCGATGAGAGCGCAGTTGACCATCACGCCCACCACCCCCATCACCTCCATGGCACGCTGCCAGGAGCCGATGTCGCGGACGGGTCGGCCGAACGGACGCTGGACAGTGTTGCAGAGCTTGAAGGCGTCGACTCGGATTTCGAAGAGATTATTTGCGAGAGCGCAAAGGCCTGCGAGTGGGAAAGCCGGCGAGAACAGCAGTACGTATCCGAACTGGATGAACATCTCCAGGTAGTCGTCCAAAGGCCGCTCATACGTCGACATCAACGCCTCCAACTCCGCCTGGGTCAACTCCGGCTCCGACTCGTCGGTGGGGTGGAATTCAGGGTAGAATTCTGGGAAGGGCAGTCGCGGCGATCGGTGCGGAGAACCGACCTGGCCGACCATAAATGACGGCTGCATCCTTTGACCGTCGATTGCGCGCCGGTGGCGAAGCAGCGGCGGCGAGTTCATCTCGTCCGGTGTCGTTGGCGGCTGCAAATACACTAAATTTGCCGCAAAAATTGAGACATGCGATGACAATTAGAAAGCCAACTGCCTCAGCGCTATTAATCTCACGTTTTTCAGAAATAATACACCATTTCTAAACGATATTGAACGCTTTCCTAATCAAATTGGACACCTTTCACGGGTCAAATCGGATACCTTCCTAATTCAATCGGAACCTTTTCTGAAAATCAAATTCAACAAAGTGCCCGATTTGATATGAAAGTATCATTTAATATGAAAAGCATTCAATTTAAAGTAAAAATAGTACAAATAAAACTAATATTCATTGTAAAATTCAATCGACGCGGTGAGAAGCTAGTCCCTGGCGTAATCAAACGAACAGGGCCAGAGCACACTACCTCGTCGCTGACGGATTCACTTTGACGTTTCTCGCGAACGGCCGTAACATGGCGCCGAAGGGTAGTGTCACTCATGCTTCTCGTCATACGGTATGTGAGACGACTGAATTTAAGCTTGTCGGTCACAAACGGCACCGCCGTTTCCAACATATTTTGAATCACTTGGCGAGTGATCAAGAGCGTCGCCAATGTCTGAAATTTTTTATACACTGGTAATATATTGATCAGTTATGATAAATTTAAATTCTGGTCTCGCAATGAAAAGGGTTCAGGCCGGCGGTACGATACCACGAAAACTTCCGCTTGCACGCAAATTTTTACTCGACCAGTGGCCGTAACGCAGAGCATATCATTTGATCAGTTCCATGTCGCGCCCTTTACAATTCTTGCTTCGGGGATATACTACAAAATAGCCCTTAACTGCGACACTAGCTTAAGTTCGCGACATAGAACCAGCCCGTTGTTCGCAATGCTGGGCCCGTCTAGCAACGTTCGAGAAGTAGCATAGAAGTCAACCTACCTCCTGCAGGCGTTTCATATTCCTCAAGTAGAAGCCAATATAAAACAAAGATCCAAATGCAGAGACGCACTGGAAAATGACAATCTTATTAATGAGGAAGTTTTCGTAATCTTCCTCGGTGCGATAGTTCTCTGAAAAAGAAAGACAGTCGCAGAATAGACAGTGGAGGCAGAGACGAACCCAAATCGTTGAGGAACGCGGCCAGTTTGCGATATAATTTGTCGCCGACAATGATCACAAGTGCGTATAGAATGACGGGTAGTAGTGCAACCCAGCTGAGGTAGCGCGATTTACCAAAAATGCTGAAGATGAAATAACTTTCAATTATGTCCATTTTTGCAATCGCATGACCAGCTTGTACAAATACACACAACTTCGTATAAAGTAGCGCACAAAAGGCAGCAAGATATTATCGAGTATCCTTATCGCCTAGTTTCGCATACACTATGCATCTCTTCTTTGATTAAAAGTCTATGTATGATAGAGTATTTTTCAGGATAAATCGATATGAAAATGTCCTTTTTGAACTTTTTTAAAAGTATAAATGGTATATTTAACTTATATTAACTAATTAAGATAATAGTTGAAATATTTCGTATGATGATTAACTTTTGAACACCGCTATTAGACTTGAGGCAAAATTAAGCATAATTATGGCTTGTAACGCTTATGAGTTATTGCGTTTGTACAAGCTGGTCGGGCGATTAAAACCATTCACTAACGAGTCAGCATAGTCTTGCATCCGGAAGAGGGAGAACATGACGGCGAACATGAAGCAGACGCAGATGATTGTGACCGGAAATGTTATACCGTAGCGAACGAGTTTGTGCTTCCAAGCGGGATAGTAAGGCTCCAAGCGACCGGTGATCGGATTAGGGACTTGGGAGTCGCCCTGAAATAATCCACGATTTTTCAGAAAACAATTAGGTTAAATTCTGGAAGGAAGGAATGGGGATGGAATTGGGGTTTCAGGAACCCGAAAACTCACGATTTCGAGAATTTCGAGAATCCAAGTATTACTCGAATTTCGGTATTTCATAAACTTCCAGCGTTTCCATGTTTTTTGAATTTTGTGATTTCATTAATTCGCCGCATTTTGAGCTTTCGAGGGTTACCGAATCCAATGCTAGCCAACAATGTCAGCGATCTCACTTTAAAGTCCGGCCGAGGATCCTGAAGGAAAGAGCCGCTGTCCTTCGAGAAAGTGCCCCATTTGAAAGCCAATTCGGCCTGATTGCGCTTCCAGGATTCCAAATACAGGGTCGACCAGACGCAATTGAACAGCGCAAACACGACGAAACAGATGTCGGAGAAAAGCTGAAAAATGGATCAATTTGAAAACAGTGGAATGGAGAGTAACAATTTGATTTCCTGACTTGATCGTCCCTCGGTGGGCTGTTGTTCAATTTGCTGTCAAGAACACGATGGAAGCTCGTGCCGCCAAACCAATACATGAAGAGACCTGCAAGCGACGCTCAGATCAAACTGACAATTGCTGAAACTTTCGCGAGAATGCGATTCGTCTACCGAAGTATACAATGAATATTACGACCGTGTGAAAATTTGTCGACGGAATAGCCAGAAAACCAGAAAGTTTGTCTTTAAAACAACCAGAAATCAAAAATAAAAATGAACTTCACTGTATCATGGAAAAGTTAAAGAATTTATGGATAAGACAAACTAACCGAAGATGGCTGGAAACCAAAGGGCGGTAGTGAGATGACCGAGCCAGGCAAAATACATGGCGACCTGCGCGCCAAAATATTCTTTTATTTGGCTGATCGGCTGTTCATCCAGTATCGACATGACCCATGACTGGCGCAGATGACTTAGACGTTCCGGTTGATGAAGCGGTAACATTCGCGCGATCAACCCTTCCGTCATTAACGCCGGAACTGCAAATCTTTCATTGACAAAAAAGCAATTCTCACACGAGCAAGGTATTTTGTGGATAAGGTAACAGAGATGGAAGGGAATTAATAAATTGTTGCACATATCCTTGTTACGCCCTACTTTACTTTATAGAAGCCTTTATAGACAACGTTTTTCTCTCAGTAACGAGAAATCTCGCCGAGCGCCGAAGGGGGTAAGGATGAGCTCGCTTATGGTGCTGGAACATCGTTTCTTGATTTCTACGGGCATAAATTGATAGAAAGAAGCGTTATCGTCTTTCGAAGCAGTTTGCCTCATTCAACCTAGATTTCTTGTCACTGATCAGCAAATTTTAACTATCATTCAATTAGCCCTGAAAACATTGCACACTCACCGATAGCGCGGCCTTCGCGAATAATGAGAGATTTATCGTCGGTCAGCTTCAACTCGAGACCACCAGGGGGCGCTCGAATCATTTCGATCATCTGTTTGACGATGTACGCTCGCTCCTGCCCGGTCAGAAAGGCCGTCTTGACCTCGACGCCGGCGTAGCACTGCGCTTCGTCGAAAGCAAAGTCCTTCATGCCGCCGCCGAATCGCGGCTTTACCGGCTTCACCAGATGACACAGTTCTGCTCCCTTGAGCAGACTGAAATGGCTTTTCATTGTATATCGTTTTTAGTGCCGGGCCCGAAGAAACTTCAACGTGTTAAATGTGTTCAAATAAGCTACAGCTAGTTAAAATACTATTATTTTGTAGTAGCCACGATTTAGGCTTAGTTCTAACATTAAAGCAACAATCTACAAGTATAAATATAGCTAAAGAAAAATAAGAACGTAATTTGCGCAAGAGCGATTATTTTAGGGATGTAGGTGAATGAGAGTCCTACTATTGACTCGACGTGACTTTTTCCCCACACCGTCAATTTTGTCAGCTGTATCATCTTATAGCCTCCTTCATTCAGAGATAAGTACCACTCAACGCCATCGCAATCAATCAAAATCAACTCCATTTCTGCCAATAATGCCGAGTCACAGGCTTAAATCGTAATTCTTAGCATTTGCATTCAATTTTTCAATCATACATTTGATGCTGCCATCTTTGATTCAATGCTCACGCATGTCCGAAGAAATCGAACATAAATGTTATGAATCATGATGCAAGATGGCGTAAACGGAAAAATGAAAGGACGCACTTGACATAACTGGCTGTAAAATAGAGGCCATAACAGGCGGTAAGCCGATGGTAACGGACTTCGACGCGCAGTTGAGGTTCGAATTTTTTAATCTGGGCGACGAGCCATGTCGCTATTAAAGATCCTTGCTCGTGTTTCGGCGCCACAGTCACCAGCACATCGCAGTGAGGAGTAGGCGCCGCGAAGCGCCACAGATCACTGCTGAGCGCGAACCGTTGGCCTTCGTTTATTCCTTCGTTTATTAAATTCTCCATTTTGTGCTGTAGCAGTTGTAGACCAGCTGCAATTTTTCAATCATTCTCGCTGACACTATAGTTGGCAGTGGACAGGTTTCATATCGCCTACTTTAACTTAAGCGTACTCAAAGGATATACTTTGGGCCGGTTTCATATCACGTACTTTATCATTGCGTTAAGTACGACTTTAGTTAAAGGATAGGCCTTAAGTACGCGATACGAAACCCACCCTTTGTCTTTGCGTTGTACGAGTTTTAGCTAAGGTACGCGCGATATGAAACCGATCCATCGTTCCGCAAGCGCGTAACACTAGTACAAAATATTTAGCCTTCACTATATATCATCGTACAAAATGCGGCTCCATACCCTAATCAAGCATAGCGCGTGTGGAAGGTATCGCGGGCAGATAAATATTTTGTACTGATGTTAGGCGCTTGTTGTTGTTCCGAGGCTGTTGACGTTCGCTCCGAAGGTATTTACATATAATCATTCTCGCTGTCACTGTAGTTTTTATGGTTCCGAGTGGACTTATATCATTTCCCCTTCATATTGGGCACTTTTATTGAGTATATTTCAAAGAAACATATCCAATCTGATTTGGAAAGCAATCAATTAAAAGTAGAAATGATATGTGCTGAAATTAAAACCCGTTGTAGCTAATAATAATCTACGATATATTCCCCCGAGCTAGAACACGCCAAAGTTCTCCTTCAACTACCGCATCCGTCTTCGACTTTTCTATTATACAGAATTCACTCACAAGGAGAGTAGCAAGTATTAAGAAAATGATACGCTATCGACTAATAAAGTGAACAAAAGCGCACAACACAACCCTTTCAAGACACATGCACGCCACGTCCAAAGTTAAACGGGCCACAACAACAAAAAATTGGTACCATTGGGAGACTGAAACAGGTTTTACCTTCTTTGCAGCCATCTTCACCGTTCTGCTTATCTTTCACCGTCTCTGTTGTGTTAGAAGTTTCATCTTCCGCCTCGAGTTGATTCGTTCGCCTTTCACTGTCGTAAACAACAGCGTTGTCATGACCACTCTGACTTGTCGGATCGGTCGGCGTTGCAGGTTTTCGCTCGCATAACTTTACATCGTTATCCATCATGTTGCCGCGTTGCCGCTGCCGTCGTACATTGACTAAAAATACGGTCTGAGTCACACTAGCACCTAGACAGAGACGACGTAAACAAAAGTTAAATTGCGAATGTTGCCGTCGTTTCGAACGCAAATCGTAAACAAGACGTGCGTGCAATAGCGCCTAGGCAAAGCGCACGATGACGAGGGTCCCGTGAGAATCAAAGCTAAAATTATAGTACCGTACGACCATTCGAGAGCACAATTTGAACCTTGAATCACGTCCCACATGAGACCTAGTGAACTTCAAGCACACAATTCGACAAGGGTCGTACTCTAACCTCCTTATCGCGTTTAGTTGTGATTTTGCTTCATGCCCAGTGCCACTTTCACACAGTAAATCGCGGCAAAAATTACGTCCTGTCGTAAGCGATGCTCCTGCTTCTCTCAATCATTCTCATCTCATTCCCGTTAGCGACTGCGAAGACAAACTACTGCGGTATGATCTTAAGCTTAACGCAATAAATGCGCTTGAGCGCCTGATTTCAGCAGCGACTCAAAGCGACTACATTAAATGCGTGGATAACACAATCACATGCTACCAGGACAGCTTCGCTAGGGCGTGCTTTCAGAGATTTAACATTTCTGTATTTTCGAGCGGCGATTGCACCGACCGCAACAATCCGCACTGCACCAGTTTAGATCAAATCCACGAGGCGACAATCGACGGTGTGATTCAGACGCAAATT
>NIUQ01002345.1:0-22953 GCA_002796945.1 Plectus sambesii
GGTGATGCGCTCCCACTCGGCGCCCGGCTCGCTCGTGTCGCGCTCGGCGATGAAGTCTTGCTCCGAAGCGCTGAAACGCTCGCAGTTGTCAAATGATCATTGAGTTCGTTTACAGGTAATTCTTTAATACCGATTCCCCTTGTACCGGTATTTCGCTTAAACCGTTAATTTTGGCCGGTCCCCCAAGTACAGGTTTAAACAACTTTCACTGTATAGTAAAACATTGTGCTTAGTGATTTGAGAATCATTTTCTTCCGGAGTGCTGCGGGCGGCGGGATGCATAATCAATTCTGTTCGGGGAAGAGGGTGCAAACAATGTGCAGAAAAGGGATAACGGCGCTATGGGTATTAACATGAGAGTGGTAAAAGTCTCTTCAACCCATAAAACTCAACGTATCGCGCACCGGTTGTTCTTCTTGGACTTCTCGAGCTGATCTCGGCGGCTCTTGTACCAATCGTCCAACTCCTTCTTGGCCTGGCCTCGCCACTCCTGCATCTTCTTTTCCTCCGCCTCGTCTATAATGCATAAAGTCGTCTTTGCTCCCTTCGTTATCGCAATATAACGACATGAATATGAGAAATGATGGTTGGACTGAATTTATCGCAGTCAGAACTTAATTTCTCGAAATATTAAGACTCATAATTATTAAATACGCAATCGTGTTTATACAAAACGTTATGTGTATTTTCCATTGAAAATAATCAACAAAAACAATACTATAATACAGGGTATTAAAGAAATAATTAGTCACACCCTCAATTTAGTTACTTCTGCGACAGCTTGTCCTATAAATCAATAAAACAAACAATATCAAAGTTCTCACCCTTCTGCTCAAGTCGCTGCTTTTGGTCCTGTCGCCATTTGCGGATCTTTTCGGGTTCGATTCTGGGGACGTTCGAAAAGGAAGGAGGCGTAGGGTTGGCGACGGGCGGTGTCTGGTCGACTAAGTTACTGAGGTCAACGCCGGAATCGCCAGCGTCGGCCAAGCCGCCGCCATGACCAAAGTCACCGGCATTGCCCATATCGCCGAAGTCGTCAACCGCCGCCGGCATCTGCATCGGTGCTTCGTCTACGCCTCCGCCGACTGAAGGAGTGTCAGCTCCTGAAGCAGCACATATCAAACAATTCTTTTACTTTGATTCATGTTGGTTAAATTGTCATAGCGCTGCAATTTAAAGGGAAGCTGCGACCGTCGCTAGCTTAAAGGAATGCATCGTATATATTTTTACCAGTTACCTGTGACAAACTGCTTAGCGGTAGGTTAATTACAAAATAAATAGCTATGCTTCGCAGTCAGCTTGTCACAAGCAGCTAAGAACAACATGGTACACTCATTACAGATGGAGGTCACCGCAGTTCCCCTTTGAATTTTTTATTTATGCTGGTGAACGTGGTATAGCACTGGTACTAAGCTCTGCTGGGTCAAATCTGATGGCTAATATTCTGGATCCCGCTCAAACTCTCACAATCAGCCTATTGACGCTTCTTTCTTTAGCAGAAAAAGAAATGTTTTATCGACTAACCGGATGTTGGCACCGAATCGTCGTCGAGCCCGGCCAGCTCATCTTGTTCTCTCGCCAAAAAATCGGCAACTGGATCAGCCATATCGATTACGCAGAGTATTCACGTTATAATTAACACAAAAAAGCTCTCGCCGACTTTGTTCTAATCGATCGTTGCTTCTAACGAATGGAGGTCGATCTGCGATCGAGTTGGGATGACAATAACGAATTGTGTTGTGAATCACGATACGGTACGTTGTATATCCATTTCAGTGCAGGTGAACAAAATTCGTGTTGAGACTCACACAAAGTCGACTGAACGTTCGTGTTAGGGTGAAGTTGAGACACTATTATCTGCATCAATCCAGATCCTTTTTTAGCAGAATTTTATATCACGAGAAAAACGTACGATTTCCTTTCACAATCACAAGCTCTCTCTTATTTACTTTCCGCAACTGTTTGCTTGAAATGGGATGAAATGGTACCGACTTATATTGATCTCACTTGCTCATAGTCTTGATCTCTGTGTCATGCTGCTGCAGCGTTCCGCACCACCTGAAGTAACCAGGTGCCTTGGTGAGACAGCACTGCTGAAAGAGAGGGACACACAGAAATTTCCCCCTATTCCCTCCGGTATACATCTGGTGAGCACTATCCGTTTGTCTGCCCTTTCAGTCACAGGATAGCAGAGATTGCAGGGCAATGAGCAGTCAGGCAGCAGCTTTATCTCATAGGAAGTTCTGAAAATAAGCATGTCGAACTTCACAACTGAACAGTTCATGAACAGTATGAGCTAGCGAAGCGAATGAAACTTTGCAAACTAGACGTCTCGACGAGCTCATGTCCTGTTTTCGCTTGTTAAGCGATTAGTTGCAATGCTCAGCTTGCTAATTTATGATCATTGACGTATTGTTGGCGGAAACGCTTTCATGAGATTGACTCAGTGCCTCGACGTCCTCTAACGAAGCAGATCTTTTTCTGGCACATTTCACGCTTGGTGTATGTACACCTCTCTGATTAGAAGAATGATTTTGAGAGGTTTCGAGACAATAGTCGACCGTCTTCACTCATTGTGTAACACTGACACTGACGTCTGGCGCCAATGAGCGTTTGACATGGGGTCTATTTCGTACGAAATTATGTGAGTTCGTTTACTGCTTTATTTTATCGATCAAAACTATCTCTTTGCGCAGACTGCGACGTACAGTATGAAGAATCTTATAAAAATAGTAATTGCTCACACGAAAAGCCTTCATGTCATGAATATCAACTATCACTAATCTCATAGTTCAGAAATGGCTGTGGAAAGACCGATAAGAAAACTAACGACACCGCTGTACAGTGACCATGTTTTGTTAGTTTAAAGTGAGATTAGTCACGAGTTACCTAGCTTTTCCCAAACGCTCCAGAAAAACATAAATGTTCAATATTTCTTTTCAGAGTATCGAAACGTATTAACACTTTCGTCAAATGAATGATGTCACCAAATTTGATCGCGCTCACTTTGCGCATGAATGCCTTTAATGAGCACTAATCAATTCAGATGGAATACCTTGGCGCCCCGTTACGTTCATTAGAATATCAAGACTGATGACTGCAGTGCTAAAGAGCCGCAAAAGTGAAAAGCGGACATAATTATGGCATTACATGACAGCTCAAAACCCCAGTTTAACTGACAGTCACTTGATCGAAGTAAGCCAGGCTGAACGGACTTCTCACGAAAGATTCACTTCGCCATGAATTCGCAGGCAGACGACTCCCACGAGAGTACAAAATACTTTTATGGACAGCACAGAAGTAAGAAAACTGCGAAGAAATTTAACAAGCTATTTCATGAAGTTACGTTGAAAACCCTATGGTCAGTTTTGGTGAAGCGGCGCTTTGAACACTTCTTCTGGATGGCAGTCTATCTATCCTGCGCAGTTTTGTCGATATTGATGACTACCCAGACTTTAAAAGAATATCGCAGGAATACTATATCATTGCAATCAACGCCGGAATTCAACAAAACGATAAAGTTACCGGATATTACTGTGTGTTTGCCGATTCAATACAATGAAATTATTGCGGCACTGAAGGATAATAATTCAGAGATATCAAAATGGTATCCTGATGAAACCTTGATATTCCACTCTGTAAGGCCTTACAATGATATACTCAAGGAATTCCTCGACAACCACAGGGCTTGGAAAGATGTCGAAAATGATGAATGGCCACTTCTCGTCGTTTATCTGGCGCACTATTATCTGGCGGTAATATACGATACAGAAAACATGCGCATCGACGATCCCAATCCGATGACTGCACTGTTAGAGCGATCGAACAACGAATCGACGGCCATAACAGATCACCTAATACCGGCACTCAACGAATGGAATGTGAACATTGACCAGTTTAAAGAGACGTTTGGAAGAAAACTTCAACTTTACAGTTGGATTCTTGCGTTCACCCCTGATATTAACTTCGCAGATCTAGGGAACAGCAGCGACTTGCGCGTCGTCGACATTAGCATGAATCAGCTATGCTACAAGTTGGATTTGCAAAATATCTCTTTTGGACCAGAACGAGATCGAATAGCAATATTTACTGGTCGCAGCGATTTTCCTTTCAAGTACAAGAGACATTTTTTCGCGTGTTCAGATACATTAAAATGCTATCAAGATCACTATAACGAATCGATCTCAATTCATTTTAGTGGAAACGGTCGTCCGACAAGCAGTATAAGTGCAGTGAATTATTTGTACAATGTGAAGTACACACAATATGTAAAGCTGGTTTTTAATCAGTTAGTACAATATGTTGAGCTATCCGATGTTCCTGGTACTCCATCTTGTGCAACATCCCACATTTCGAAGCAGCACTGTATTTCTGAATGTCGTTACAGAGCGATTAAACGTCAGTGCAATTGCTCTTCCTGCACATTGCTCGAATATTCCACAAATGCTAAAGACATCAATGGCTGTTGTTCATTCAATTCATATCAATCATGTCTTTTAAATTTTACAATTAAAGAAGACAGCGAATGTGTTGACGCCTGTCTCGATTCATGCAGCACACTGCAATACAAACTGACCAAGACGCTGTCTCCTTTATGTTTCAATGATATATACGCTTCATATCTTGCTGGCTGCTCGCAAGGTGTGGAAGGATATGAAGCGATTATTGAGCTAATATTTGATACATCCTTTCTTTCCATATCCGAAGAGGTGTATGATTGGTCGGTGGAACGTCTCATCGGCGATGTAGGAGGAGCTATTGGGCTTTGGCTAGGCCTCGATTCAATCACGATTGTACATGCTATTTTAACGACACCACTCATGCTTATCATCAACTACTATTTTCGAAATCATGTCACGAATATCAATACAGATAAGAGTTCGGCGAAGCATGTTTTTGCAAAAATTTGGAAAGGTGAGTGGAGAAGTGCATTCTCAGATTGTAAAAAACCTGCATTTATAAAGTTTTTTATAAATAAATCCATTTGGATTATCCTCTTTTTTGCGGGAGTCGTACTAACAGCGAAAATGTTTGGTGAGCTCATGCAACAATATAGAGAAGAAAGCACACGATCTGATATGAAATATATGGCTAATGACACAATGACGCTACCACCGGCCATGGTTTGCCATGAAGTCGTTGCAGATAGAAATTATAGCTTAGGCCCGTTTACTCAAGAAGAATTCGACGAATACTTTTCCCAAAAAGACTTCCGTAAAGAAAATTTTCTTGGAAATGAGACATGGCCACCATCTGTAACTTTCTTGGTTTATTCATATCTCATCGCTCATTTTGCCTCTGAGAGGAATAACTTTCAAGAATTCAACTTTTCGAACATTGGGGAAAGGCAGGTTGGCAAAATGTTTCTCAGTACATGGTCAGCTACAATTGAAGCAAGTAAAATAATGCTTAAGTTTGGTATTACTTATGAACAGTTGCAGCAAAAGTTTAGCACTGAATTTTTGAAAATGAATCGCATTTCGGCTCATATAGAAAACGTAAATGGATACGACGTCGTTTACCCAACGAAAGCGACGGTTGAAGGATACCCAGAAGGTTATAGGAGTCATATGTCTACTGCTGTCTGCTATCATCTACCACTGAACAAATACCGTCTTCTCGACATCAACGATAGACTGAAAATACGGCTATCAAATATTAAATTTATGAACACTTTCTTGACATTTGAATCAAAGGATGAATTTGAGTTGGAGGCTGACATCCATATTTACAGCGCTACAGCAAGTCAAGTCGAGATTTCATTCACGTACGAAAGCATTCGTCGCCAACTGCCAACAATTAACGGCGAAACACGATGCTCTGACGAAAAGCTGCGAATGGTATGTGTAAAAGAGTGCTACTATCAGGCGCTCGAAATGAAATGCCGTTGTCTGGATAATGTGTCATATACGACTGACGCATTGCTTAACAACTCGAATTGTTCATGGGATCGTTACAGTGTCTGTAGAAGCACGTTTTTTAAAACTAATTGGATGAAGGAATGCAAAAGCCTGTGCAAGTGGCCTGCATGTAATCGTCCTTATTATGCGTTGGGCTTAAATTTGAAATACGCTGAAGAATATGGAGTCACTGATATTGAATTTATTGTTAAGTTCAGCGACTTTGCCTATCCCTTTATCGATGAAACTTTAGTGTGGACTACGTACAAGTTTGTGGCGGCTATTGGAGGAGTCCTTGGCTTTTGGCTAGGCCTGGATGTCGTTTATCTTATAGGAATTGTTCTCACGCCAACTATGATACTACTTGACGCTTACTTGAGGCAAAAATACGCTAAGGTTTGATGATTTATTGTTTAGTAGAATAATTTCTGTCAAAATCTTCAGAGGTTTATTATTTAACTCATCTTTTCCTATGTCTTAGGCTAGTTTCATCCAGATTTACTTCATATGTAAACTACTTCGTTCAGATCAACTTCTTTACGCCGTAATAAGGTAAGATTTTCCACTCGAAGAAGGTACCGGAGTGAGAGGATATAAATTATAGGAATAAAGCTGTACCTTCTCTTTAGGCGTACGAAGCCTTAAAACTTTTCGCCATAGTTGTCTATAAAATATGGCTTCTTAATATTACAGCATCTTTCGTGATCGACCACTACGAGATTAATATATAATAAAGAGGGCTTCACAGCGCAGTTTATCGATGACAAAAACAACTTTCAGAGATCGAGACAGCTGTCCAAAATCTTAAAGCGTGACCAGGAAAACAATGATTACTACAGTAGAGTTAATTCGTTAATCACAAAGCTAGCATCAATTGAATCAACCAAAATACCGTGGCCATTTATACTGAAAGAAGTTTTTGAACTCTTATCCTGGAGCTTTGTTTATTTATTAAGCTTCCTATTGACGCTGAGTATGGCCGGGGCATTTACGCGGGAATACTTCGAAAGTCCATCTACATTCACTTACAATCTTATGAGAAACCAATCTTTCACATTACCGCAAGCGACAATATGTGTACCGCTGCTCAATTACGAGCTCTCTGAAAAGAATCAGAATATCTTTGAGCAAGGAGAAAGGAAAAACTTGAAATTTGATAATGTAATTTTGCCGAACATCACAAAGGATTTATTGCTGGCAACAGATACCCAATGGCCATTTCCTTTATTGCAATTAGCGCATCAACTCTTGCTACTCACGGACAGCTACAAGGCTGCTGATGTGATCGATCCAAAGTCTGTTTGGAAATCCTTCAACTCAACTGGCATGGAATCTTTTGTAAATGCAACAGATGCGCTTGGAGATAAGCTCGAGGAACTCAACATTTCAGTAAATGAGCTCTTCACAAAATTTGATCTGGAACTGCGCAAAATATATGAGATTGATGCCTCGAAATACGACGAAATAAATGGAACATTAGTGGAGAAGATACTGAGCGTCAAGCAGATGACGTTCCTATCCGAAACGCATGTTTGCTACCGACTGCCATTCCACAGTTACTCATTTAATTCAGTAAAAGAATACATTCGTATTCGAATTGACAGCAGTCGCGTACCCTCCGTTCGCTTTAGCTGCAATCAATTTTACTGCTTATTTACTGGCCCCGTCGATAAAATAACACTCGATATCCCTGGTCGAGGTATTGGTGAAATCGCCGGCGGTCAGCTGCCGTTCTCGGTAGAAGTCCAGCAAGTTGTCAGCACACAGCTTTCGATTCGGACTGCTACTGAAAGGTTACCAGAACTGGAAGGCGTTGAGAGATGTTCAAAGACAATAACCTTGGAAGAATGTAAAGTGCACTGTCGTATGAAAGCAACTGAGGAACAGTGCAGTTGCGTTCCGGCGTCAACGTCGACTCTGCAACCGCTGCAAGAGCAACGAGAAAGGTATGCTTGAGGTTATTCTTTCGTTCATGATGAGCCTTAAAAGGAACTGAAGTTACGGAATAAACTGATATCTCTTCACGGATACCACCGATTTGAAGTATTCTGCTATGTATCTAGCTGACTCTGCTGTAGTGGTTAAATGATCGGGGATGACGATAGCACGTCGGCCTCATGGTCGATTTGCACATCTTACCGTTTATCGCACCAATTTTTTTATGTTGTTTGAAGCGTGTTTTTGTCATTGAGAGTGAGAATTAGATAATATAAGAATTTCACCTTATCGGATTTCGTCCAGTTGTTCGCTCAGCACTCAAGATTGCAAGTACCCTATAAAGCGGTGAATTGATCCGTACACCTTTCCGATCCTGTAGTGGACACGATTGTTTGCAGGCATCTTTAGTCCCACAAAATTAAAGACAGCTTATGCGTTCTCGGTTTTAACCTCGAGTAAATATTATCGGATTATTTTGATCAGCTGCGTGCTCTCTACCTGGTACTTTAACGTTCTCCCATTGTACTCAAAACAATAAGTTACAGAACTGTCCGCTGTTTCATAGGTTGTTAGTAGAAAAGAATCAACTTTTTGAATTCTTTACAAAATGCGTATGTATTCTTAACATTATGACCGCTGATGGTCTTTGGAAGTTTTGACAGTTTGATTACTCTTAAACCGGAAACGTCACGCTATTGGAAGACTACTTTTATATTACTAGTAAAATAAGTAAGACACAGCTTTGAAACATTATATCCAGTTCCTCATATGAAGGGACGTAAATTTTTCTCGGTATTACTTTAAATGTATCTGTTTACAGCATCGCTTTTTCAGGATATGCTCCTGGAATCAACTTAAATCGTGCCTCCCTAACTTTGACACAGCAACTACATCTTTATGTATGAAAGCTTGTCTACCCGAGTGTTCTTACTTGCAATATTCCAAAACTGAAGTTCCATTTCACTTCTTCGAGGGAATCACACAAGTATTCCCTTCACCAACAGCAGAATACATACTGAATGTCATGTCTTTCGAGTATCCTGTTTATACGGAAGAGTATTTGCGGACGTTTTGGAGTTTTATCGCAGGTATGGGTGGAATTCTCGGTATTTGGTTCAGTTTCGACGTAATTATTGTTGCCGAGATATTATACACCGCGCTGAAATGGACCTTGAATATAGTACGTAAAAGTACAATTTCATATGAAAATTGAAGCACCACGCTGTTCGATCTTTTTAGCTCTTGATCGTCGATTTCTGTTCAGTAGTTCGCGAGATCTGGCTTTTGCGTCCATTATTAAAGTTTACACGTGAAGGAAAGTAAATAGGAACGAGACCTTGCGCTACCGCTCTTGGCTGATGGTGACTGATTGTTGCAGTTTGAGGTATATAAACTGAACATGTTTGTCTTGAATGGTTACTTCTGCTTCAATTCGACCACGAACAGCGTTTGAATAATAATATATCATGGTTCTTGAACTGATGTTTTCGCCTATTAAATTACATTCTCCTTTCTATGCAGTTTCAGGTAATGTTAAAATTCGCACACCAATCCATTTATCACTCAGTGAGGCAAGAAGAGTAACACAGTTGTGCAAATAAGAAAATGAGATCAATGTAGTGCACATAATAAAATGGACCAGTCGAGACATGATGCACAGCATAGCGCTTGAGAGATTTCATCATAGATAGGATATTAAGTTTCAAGATCGACCAATCGCCCTGCCGTGCGAAACTGACTTTGATATTCTGTCTGCAAGAGCTGAAAACACAAGACTTCAGTCAATCATTGCAATCAATTAGTGGCAAAGTCGTCACCTGCTTGCTGCTACGGCTAGAGTGTTGGCGTATGACGCTTGGAATAGTGTCGTGATGTTTATTGTTTGTGCGATGAACATGCGTGAATAAAGCATTAGATCCGTCGGTTGATTGGAAATGTCAAACAGTGGATACTTGCTCCTACGAATGAAATCTTTTGACATTATAGAATGGTTTAGCATCAATTCGATATCGGCTCTTATTTCATTAGTTTCTGCGCATTCACGTACTGTAATTTCGATTTTGAACGAAAAGCCCATCGCGCTTTTCAGACCCGGACGTACAGTTCTTTTGCTATCTCTAAGTAAACAAATAGTCTCATGTTTTACATTCGATCACAGGGGCCAATTTCATAAAACTAATGTAAATGTGAAATGTTGAAATGTGGTCGCATTTTTGCACTATCATCACACATTTTCACATCTGCCGTTTTCATTAAACTGATGTAAATGTCAAATGTTACTGTAGTTACATCCGATATAACTACATATCCTCTGTTTTGGTTTCATAACAATGGCTTTTTGCCTTTTACATTTATATTTCACACCAGTATAGGGTGGAATAGGCCATGTAGACTGAAATTACATTTGAAATTTTAACTTTTAAACAGCGTAAATGATGATCAAACGGCAATTAAGTGGTAGATATTGAAGAAATACATTAGACTGCAATTTCAGATGTGAAATCTCGCGATTATTTTTTAATTTATCAATTAATCAAAAATTGTACATAGGAAGTGTAAATGTTGTTACATTTCGCATTTTCCTTTATGAAACTGAGAAATATGAGAATTTAATTACATCCGCTGTAAAATGTAAAACTGAGTAACATTTTCTTCAGTTACATGAAACTGGTCCCTGGTTAGCAGTGTCTGTTTGCCTGCAGTCTCATTCGCTGAATGGCAGAGTTGCTGGGCAACGAGTAGTCAGGCGGCAACTTTATCTCATAGGAAATTCTGAAAATAAGCATGTCGTACTTCACAAATGAATGGTTTGTGAACAACAATGATTAGCAGAGCGAATGGAACTTTTCAAATTTACAGCCTCAACTATCTATTTTCGCCGTTATCGCTCGTGAAGCGATCAATTGCGATGCTCAGCTTGCAGATTTGTGATCACTAACGTATTATAGGCGGCATTTCGTGAGACTGACTCGATCCCTCGACGCCCTTTTCGAATTAGACTTCCTTTTTGTCTGGCACATTTCACGCTTGGTGTATGTACACCTCTCTGTTTGGAAGAATGATTTTGAGTGGTTTTGAGAGCATTTGACACGAGGTGTATTTCGTTCCGAAATTCTGTGAGTTAGTTGACTGCCTTGTTTGCATTGACCAAAACAATCTGTATGCGCCAACAGCGAAACACTATGTTTTGAAACGCACAAAAATAGTTTTGAATTCTGCGAAGAGCTCTCGTGTCGTGAGTATCTACCTCAAAGAATAGCTTAGCATTGGTCATGGAACGACAGGTGAGGATGCAAACAACTCCGCTTTAAACTAAACGCGCTTAAGCTCGTTTAAAGCAAGAGTTGTCACAATTTACGTAACGTGGTCACAATGCCTCAGAATGAAAAAAAAAACCATTCAATTATTCCTTTGAGAGTTACAAAAATTAGATGAATGTTTACCAAGTAAATATCTCCAGATTTGATCGCGATCACATTTCACATTAACGCCTCTGCAGAGCATTAACCAGTTCAGTTGGAATGACACAGTGCCCCCGTCAAGTTCATTAAAATATCACGACTCACGACCACAGTATTAACGAACCGCAAAGGGCGCAAAGCGGACGTAATCATTGCATCACATGACAGCTCAGCTACCCCGGTCTAACTGACAGTCATAAGATCGAAATAAGGTTACACAGAAATTCTTACGAAAGACTCATTTCGCCATGAATTCGCAGGCAGACGACTCCCACGAGAGTACAAAATACTTTTATGGACAGCACAGAAGTAAGAAAACTGCGAAGAAATTTAACAAGCTATTTCATGAAGTTACGTTGAAAACCCTATGGTCAGTTTTGGTGAAGCGGCGCTTTGAACACTTCTTCTGGATGGCAGTCTATCTATCCTGCGCAATTTTGTCAATATTGATGACTACCCAGATTTTAAAAGAATATCGCAGGAATACTATATCATTGCAATCTACACCGGAATTCAACAAAACGATTAAGTTACCAGATATTGCTGTGTGTTTGCCGATTCAATACAATGAAATTATTGCGGCACTGAAGGATAATAATTCGCTGGTATCGAAATTGTATCCTAATGAATCTTTGATATTCCACTCTGAAAGGCCTTACAATGATGCGCTCGAAGAATTCCTCTACAATAACAAGACTTGGAAAGATATCGTAAACGATGAATGGCCCTTTATCGTCGTTTATCTGGCGCACTATTATCTGGCGGTAATATACGATACGGAAAACATGCGCTTTAACGATCAAAATCCGATGACCACCTTGTTGGAGCGATCGAGTAATGAATCGTCAGCCATTATAGACCTCTTGATACCGGCACTCAGCAAATGGAATGTGAACATAAATCAGTTTAAAGAGACTTTTGGGGAAAAATTTCAAAATTTCAGCTATATTCTCGCATACATCCCAGAAACTAACTTCGTTAAACTTGGGAACAGCAGCGATTTGCGCGTCGTCGACATTAGCATGAATCAACTATGTTATAAGCTGGATTTGCAGAATATTTCTTTTGGACCAGAACGAGATCGAATAGTAATTTTAACCGGTCGCAGCGATTTTCCTTTCAAGTACAAGAGACACTTTCGTGTGTGTTGGGATACATTAAAATGTTACCAAGAACATTACAACGAATCAATCTCGATTCATTTAAGCGGAAAAGGTCGCCCAACAAGCAGTATAAGTGCAGTGAACTATTTATACAACATAAAGTACACGCAATATGTAAAGCTGGTTTTTAATCAGTTGGCTCAATATATTGCCCAATCCAACGTAAATGGTACTCCATCTTGTGAAACATCATATATTTCGATGCAGCGTTGCATTTCTGACTGTCGCTACAAAGCGATTAAACGTCAGTGCAATTGCTCTTCCTGCACATTGCTCGGATACTCTACAAATACCAAAGAAATCTCTGATTGTTGTTCATTCAATTCATATCAATCATGTCCTTTAAATTTTACAACCAAAGAATATGCCGAATGCGTTGACGCCTGTCTTGATACGTGCAGCACATTTCAATACAAACTGGCCAAGACGTTGTTTCGAGGATGTGGCAATGATTTATACGCTTTTTATCTACGTGGCTGCTCGCAAGGTGTGGAAGGATATGAAGCGATTATTGAACTACTCTTTGACACATCCATATTTTCTGTTTCCGAAGAGATATATGATTGGTCAGTGGAACGTCTCATCGGCGATGTAGGAGGAGCTATTGGACTCTGGTTGGGTCTCGATTCAGTCACGATTGTGCACGCTATTCTGTCGACACCACTCATGTTTATCATCAACTACTGTTTTCGAGATCATGTCGCGGATACAGATACAGATAAAAATACGACGACACATCTTTTCGCGAAAATATGGAAAGGCGAATGGAGAAGTGCACTTTTGGAATGCAAACAACCTTTTTTCATAAAGTTTTCTATACATAAACTCATTTGGATTATCCTTATTATCACTGGCATCGTACTTACTGTGAGAATGTTTCGTGAGTTAATGCAGCAATACAGAGAAGAAAGCACACGTTCTGATATGAAGTTCATGGCTAATGACACAATGACGCTGCCGCCTGCCATGGTTTGCCATGGAGTTACAAGAGATGGTGAACATAGTTTGGGGCCTTTCTATCAGCAAGAATTCGACGAATACTTTTCCCAAAATAATTTAAATAAAGAAACTTTTCTTGGAAATGAGACATGGCCTCCATCTGTTACTTCCTTGATGAATACATATCTCGTCGCTCATTTTGCTTTTGAGAGGAATAACACAAGTGATTTCAAAAACTCATTTATTGGGATTCAGAAGTTCGGTAAATCAATGCTCGAAGCACAGAGAGCTACAATTGAAGCACACAAAATAATGCTTAAATGGGGTATTACTTATGAACAGTTGCATCAAAAGTTTAGCATTGAAGTTTTGACACTGAATCGCGTTTCGGCTCATATGGAACACATGAATGGCTATGACATCATTTATCCTACGAAAGTGACGGTTGAACGATATCCAGATGGTTACTTTAGTCCGATGTCTGCTGCTCTGTGCTATCATCTACCACTCGACAAATATCGTTTTCTCGACATCAATCATCGACTGAAAATACACCTATCAAATATTACAGGAATGAACACTTTCTTGGCATTTGAATCAAAGGATGCATTTCAGCTGGAAGCTGACGTCCATATTTACAAGGGTAGGGCAAGTCTAGTCGAAGTTTCGTTCACGTACGAAAGCATTCGTCGCCAACTGCCAATAGTTAACGGCGAAACACGATGCTCAGACGGAAAGCTGCGAATGATGTGTGTTAAGGAGTGCTATTATCAGTCGCTTGAAATGAACTGTCGTTGTATTGATGGTGTGTCACATACGACTGACGCTCTGCTAAACAACTCGGACTGTTCATGGGATCGTTATAGTTACTGTTTGAATACGTTTTTCAAAACAAAGTGGATGAAGGAATGCAAAAGCCAATGCAAGTGGCCTACATGTAACCGTCCTTATTTCGCACTGGACTCAAATCTGAAATTCACCTATGATCAAGTCACTGATATTGAATTTATCGTTACGTTCAGCGACTTTTCCTATCCTTTTATCGATGAAACTGTAGTGTGGACAACATTCAAATTTTTGGCGGCTATTGGAGGAGTCCTTGGCTTTTGGCTTGGTCTGGATGTCGTTTATCTACTAGGAATCATTTTCATGCCTACTGCGCTACTGCTCGACGCTTATTTAAAGCGAAAATACGTACAGGTCTGATGATTTACAGTTTTTTAAGTTTACTTTCTATCAGAAATCTCAAATATGACCTATTTAACCCATTCCTTTCCGTTTCGCTGAATGATACTATCTAGATCAACTACATTATGCTATAATACGAATGGGGTGTTTACCCAAAAAGGGTACAGGGGTGGAAGGACTCTGGGTGACATGGATGAAGCAGCGCCCATCTCTCTATGTGTTCAAAGTTCCAAAAATTTCGCCACGGCTGTCTATAAATCATAGCTTCCAAATGTTTAAGCGTCTATCCAGATCGAAAACATTGAGCTTAACGTAAATTAAACAGGATTTCATTGTGCAGTTTATTGTTGACGAAAATAACTTTCAGGGAACAGGACGGATGTTCACAACCTTAAAGCGTGACCAGGAAAACAATGATTACTACAGTAAAGTTAAATCGTTAATCAAAAAGCTAGCATCAACTGAATCAACCAAAATACCGTGTCCATTTATACTGAAAGAAGTTTTTGAACTCTTATTCTGGAGCTTTGTCTATTTGTTAAGCTTCCTATTGACGCTGAGTATGGCCGGGGCATTCTCTCGAGAGTACTTCGAGAATCCGTCAACCTTCACATACAATCTTATGCGAAACCAATCCATCACATTACCGGCAGCAACAATTTGTGTACCTTTGCTCAATTACGAGCTCTCTGAAAAGCACCAAAATATTTTTGAGCAGGGAGAAAGGAAAAATTTGAAATTCGATAACGTCATGGCTCTAGACACGACAAAGGACTTCTTGTTGGCAGCGGATACCCGATGGCCATTTCCTTTATTGCAATTAGCGCATCAACTTTTGGTGCTCACAGACAGCTATAAAGCTGCTGATGTGATTGATCCAAAGTCTGTTTGGAAATCCTTCAACGCAACTGGCATGGACTCTTTTGTGAATGCAACAGTCGCATTCGGAAATAACCTCGAGAAACTTGACATTTCTCTGAATGAGCTGTTCACGAAATTTGATCTGGAACTGCGCAAAATATATGAGATTAATGCCTCGAAATTCGACGAAATGAATGGAACATTGGTGGAGAAGATAATCAACGTCCAACAGATGACGTTCGTATCCGAAACGCGTGTTTGCTACCGACTGCCACTCAACAATTACTCATTTAATTCAGTAAACGAATACATTCTTATTCGAGTTGATAGCAGTCGAGTGCCCTCCGTTCGCTTTAGCTGCAACGAATATTACTGCATATATACGGGTCCTGTCGACAAAATAACAATTGATATCCCTGGTCGAGATACTGGTGCAATCGCCGGCGGTCAGCTGCCGTTCTCGGTAGAGGTCCTGCAGGTTGTCAACACTCAGCTTGCGATAAGGACTGTTATTGAAAGTTTACCAGTAGTAAAAAGTGTAGAGAAATGTTCAAAGACAACAATGCTGGAAGAATGCAAAGTTCATTGTCGTCTGAAAGCGATGGAGGAACAGTGCAATTGCTCTCCGGAGTCGACTTCGGCTCTGCAACCGCTGCAAGAGATAAGAGAAAAGTACGGTAGTGGTCACTCATTCAGCCACAATGATCCTCAAAAAAAATTGATGTGATGGGGTGAACTGACGTTTTTTCACGGATACTATAGGGCAGAAGTATTTTGCTATATGTCTAGCTGCTCCGTTGTGGAGATTATATGACTGGGGATGACGGTAACGCTTTAGTGCTACGGTTGATATACGCATCCCAACGCTTACCGAACCTATTTTTAATGTCATTTAAATAATGTTTTTGCCACTGAGGGTGAGAATTAGATGATATGAAATTTGCATCGTATCGGATTTCGTTCAGTTGTTCGCTCAGCACTCGACATTTCAAGTACCTTAAAAACGGTGAATTGATCCTTACACATTTCTGATCCTGCAGTGCACGCAATTATTTGCAGACATCTTTAGTCCCAGAAAATTAAACACAGCATATACCCTCTCGGTTTAAACTTCGAGTAAATAGAGTGGTTTTATTTTGATTAGTGCAAACTTCAAAATTTTCGCTTTTCGCTTATACTCAAAGCAATATTTTAGAGAAAAAGCTGCAGTTTCAGAGTTCTTCGTAGGGATGATATCAATTTTTTTAATCCTTCACTTTATGCATACATTTTTTGCATAAAGATCAGTTTCGCTCTTTTAATCTTTGGACAGTTTGGCAGTTGTTAAAAGGGCCACGCCGCGTTATTGGCTTACAGTTTTAGTACTATAGTAATTATTGCTCATGTCAGGAGCACTACATTCAATGTCACAGATGAAGGGGCGCAAATTATTCTTGGTTAACTTCAAATGTTCTTGTTTAAAGTATGTATTTTTTCAGAATTTGCTCTTGGAATCAACTTAAATCGTGCCTCCTTAACTTTGACACAGCAACTACATCTCTATGTATGAAAGCTTGTCTGCCCGAATGCTACTTCTTGCAATATTCCAAAAGGGAAGTTCCATTCCAGTTCTTTGAGGGAATCACACAAGTATTCCCTTCACCAACAGCAGAATACATACTAAATGTCATGTCTTTCGAGTATCCTGTTTATACGGAAGAGTATTTGTGGACGTTTTGGAGTTTCATTGCAGGTATGGGTGGAATTCTCGGTATTTGGCTAAGTATCGATATAATTATTATGGCCGAACTATTATATTCCGCGCTGCAGTGGACCTTGAAAAGAATACGTAAAAGCTCAGTTTCGAACGAAAATTGAAGCACAACGCTGTTCGATCTTTTTAGCTCTTGATCGTCGATTTCTGTACAGTGGTTCGTTAGATCTGACTTTTGCGTCCACTATTAAAATCTGCACGTGAAGGAGAGTAAATAGGAACTAGACCTAGCGCTACCGCTTTTGGCAGATAGTGGTAGATTGTTGCAGTTTGAGGTATATTCACTGAACAAGTTTGTCCTGAATGGTAACATCTGCTTCAATTCGACCACGAACAGCGTTTGAATAATAATATATCATGGTTCTTGAATAGGAAATTCCTCCTATTAAATTGCATTCTCCTTTCTATGCAGTTTCAGGTAATGTTAAAATTCGCACACCAATCCATTTATCACTCAGTGAGGCAAGAAGAGTAACACAGTTGTGCAAATAAGAAAATGAGATCAATGTAGTGCACATAATAAAATGGACCAGTCGAGACATGATGCACAGCATAGCGCTTGAGAGATTTCATCATAGATAGGATATTAAGTTTCGAGATCGACCAATCGCCCCGCCGTGCGAAACTGACGTTGATATTCTGTCTGCAAGAGCTGAAAACACAAGTCAATCATTGTGATCAATTAGTGGCAAAGTCGTCACCTGCTTGCTGCTACGGCTAGAGTGTTGGCGTATGACGCTTGGAATAGTGTCGTGATGTTTATTGTTTATGCGATGGACATGCGTGAATAAAGCATTAGCTCCTTCGGTTGATTTGAAACGTCGAGCAGCGGATACTTGCGGCTGCAGACGAAATTTTATGTCGTTATAGAGTGGAGTATATTGTTATTTTGTTCGTCAAGTTGATCTTGAGACAAAAACAAAAATTAAGAGATCCTTTTTGGGGCCATCCTGTAGAAGATAAAAAATGATAGCGTATTCTTTTCGTGAGTTGCTCAACAGTCGCGCAACACCAGTTCAAGAATTAATAATCTACTGTAGAATATCACGCTCACCTTTCCACTACTCTTCACATTGAATGTCTTTCCAGAGCAAATTGCAGCATCGCGGTCGCTTGGATGAGCGTTAGTCAAAAATGGTGCTGTATGTTTCTGCCGAGGTTTGCGATAATGTTCATGTTCCTTGGACAAAACGCCATGAGTGAATCTCAGTGGATGTTCGCTATCTGAAACAGCAATCAGGGATTATTTCATAAAGCGACTGCAATTGCTAAATTGTGAAATAGCCGGCCATCTTGGGGAAATGCACTCCCAAAGATTTTCAATATCTTTGTAAGCGACCCTTTTTTAAATTGCAACATTTATTTAACGAAAATTACATCAATTCGCTCATTCTTGTTCGATGCGATGACTTCTTCATCTCACATTGACAGAAATTTGCCTACACCTTCATGTCGCCTGGAATCAATAGGTGTAGAGCTCACTGAAAGTACGTATCCCACAATACCCCCACGCACTGTCTGGTCAGGTGTGACGTTGCGGAGGGAATCCTATACCCGTACACCGAATCCGATCCGTCATGGCGCTCTCGCAATCATCATCACAACAGCTGTGATTTCAACAGCGATCGGTGCCAGTGCACTTCCTCGATTGCGTCACTCCAAATTTACCTCTCCATTCGGCGGGTGTTTGCACCCAACGGGATCGAAGTTTCTTAAGCTCTATGGCCTTTGCGCCACCAAAACCGTCATCGACGAATGAGACGATACGGTCGGCGGTTCGCAACTGTCGCGGAGGTGGCGACGGGGTTAGCCGACCCTTCAGCTCCAAATGGGGCACTTGACCTGCCACCGGGGGGGTCGGCAAATCCGGTTCCTCTTGACGAAGGCGCATCTGCGGCCTTGCTTCGAGGTGATCGGCGGTCGGCGATTCTCGCTCCTTAAATTTTTTCTCGTACAATGGTCGCTTTTTAAACCCTTTTTCTGCGTTTATCGATAATTGTAATCCTAGGTTGAGACGTAGGACAACGAGGAAATTGTTTAGGAGAACACATTCCTTCTCTTAGCGCGAATGAAGTATTGTCAAATAAAATGGTGCTGAGCACTT
This sequence comes from Plectus sambesii, assembly GCA_002796945.1. Classification (NCBI taxonomy): domain Eukaryota; kingdom Metazoa; phylum Nematoda; class Chromadorea; order Plectida; family Plectidae; genus Plectus; species Plectus sambesii. The sequence continues at coordinate 19,308 of NIUQ01002345.1, forward strand.
GCAAACAAACTACATTTTTTACAAAAGTAGTGTTGTATGCTGCTTATGGTGAGCTTCGGAAATCTCAAACATACCTTACTTTAACAAGGAAACTTATAAAATTGTTTTGACTTGGAAAATTTCCACTATGAATTGGAATGTATTCTTATTAAAGTAGATATGGTGTAATTTATCAGTAGTTATTTAGAAGAAGCAGGAATAATTTCAATGTAGTCTTTGGAAAGTGCATTAAACGCCCCTATTGCATTTAAACTACCTCTTCAGCGTCATAGTCAAGTTCCACGCCTTCGTCGAATTCGCGATCTTCGCTTTCGACTTCTTCAACAGATTGTTCGTCGACGTGGGGCAGGTGGGCGTCGGGTATAGATCGGTCATTATTTTCATCGAAGATACACTGATGGGACCATTCGAAGGCCTTTCTGGCGCGCACGTAGTGATCGTAAGGCTTCTTGGAGGCGGCGGCTGCGCTTGAGGACCATCGAGTTGCGGCGGGCGGCGCAAAATCACGTCGGTAAACAGTCGCCATGTCCGACGGACAACACGGAGCCGTCGGGGACAAGAGGCTGGGTGCGCGTTTGTTTCGCTGGGCGCTGAGCGGCGCGGCGGTTCCGGCGACGACGACGCCGCGCTCGGCAATAATCGCCGCGCTTGGCCTCGGTCAGTCAGTCGCCCGACCCACCCCTCATCGGCCCTTTGTGCCTGCTCGCGTTGCACGGCCTGCACCTGTCTATCGCGCGCGATCCCCCCATCTCTTCCATCTCAACTGTCTACCACTCGTGCGTTACAGCGCCATTTAGCGATTTATCAACTCGATTATCCCTCTCATGCGAGCAGTTCGGCCGCAATTCTCGAACACGAGATTGCTCGCGATGATATCTTTCTGCATGCCGTAGTATACCATCTTCACTAAAGTAAACGCGCTTTTCAAATCAAATGGAACTATTTTCAAGCCAAAGAAGACATTTTCAATATTATTGTGAGCTGAAAAAAGCTCTCTTCGATTTGAAAAGCGTCTTTATCAAAGTGGAAATACTGTATTTCGATTTAGTGCTATCGCGTTCGTCATAGTTGCGAAATTTAGACGCTTTCAGGTAAAGAAAAACGTTATTCTAGCAAGCGAGACCTGCTCTCATTGGCGCGAGCGGGGGCGAACCACATGGGCCGTGGGGCGGTTTGTTGACCGACGGGTTGGTACACGAGCATCGACCCGACCGGTGCGAATCTTCACCCGCACTTGATCGACAATGATCGCGCCCCTCCTGCTCGCTGTTGGCTGTCTGTTTGGTCGCGTAGTTCCACTATTCGCCGAAGACACCAGCTGCTACTTGTGTGCCTCCGAGCTACTCGTTTGGGTAAGCCACTAAAATTTGATACTTTATACTCGCAATATTTTTATCAGTAAGAAGATGAGGAGCCGCATACCGTGGCCGGCCAAAAAGGCCCTATTCTTACAGATGTATCTCCATTATTCAGATATAAGCTTAGCTAATGCGCTGGTTTTAGCCTCTGGTTTAAGACGAGGGATTTTGATTAGCTATGCCTAAGCCTTAAAAACGAAGATGAGCCTGCGATATTTAGACCCTTCTCAAGGTGCTATCATTTTGTATAACAAGGCACAATTTTTTGCTAAGATTCAAAATTAATTTTTAATTTAGCCAACCATTCTTCTGTTCACTGTACGTATGTAAACTTTTGCATACATTTGACTGATTTAAAGATCGCTTTCGTCCTAACTGATGCACGATTGCGAATATATTTGCGAAGAACTGTTTCGGCTCTTTCTGCTTTGGACAGTTATGTCAGTTTGACCGTTGATTGATCATTGCGATTGTTTCAGCACTGGAGCAAATTTTTTCCTCATTCGGTCAATAGTCAAGTGCCGATGAGCGATGACACATGCAAGCGGGACAGTCAACTCGACGGCCGCAACCAGCTGGTCGTTTGCAAGGGCGCATGTTTCACTCTCAACGTCACCGGTGTCAACAGCAACACGGGCCAGCGATTGGTCGTAGGTACTGCGGCGATTCCTTTCTGCAAGCGTAAATCGAAAATGGCGCCAATTTGCAGCTGTGGCGCGCGGCTGTTTATCCGACTTCTTCGCATTGCCGCCCGTGCAGTTGGGCGCCGCGCCTAAAGTGTGCACCGAGTCGGCAGTCACGCTGGACACGGCGCCTCGACGAACGACTGTCGACGCCGAGTGGTGCTACTGCGAGGGGCATGTATGCAACGGTCCCGATCCTTCCGAGGCCACCATTCGCTCCAGCAGAGTGCGCGGCATTAGATTGCGAAATCGAAGTGGCGCCGCTCCGCTGAGCTCCACCACCTGCCTTATTCTGCTCACGGCCTTTATGCAGTATTCCAAAACGCTCATTTTATAGTTAACGAAGATATTTGCTCCAATTTGATATTAGTGTCCGCAGTTCTATGCGTGCACCATTCCATTGTGAAATATGCACTGACAGAGGAGACACATTTGTCTTTTAATGGCATTCGACACTGATTATTTTTTAAATAGTCGCCAAAAATTAATTGCCTTCCGGTGCATACATACCTCTGTTCCATGCTACAGAACATTTATTGCCAAGAATACGGGGGTCACTCCAAAATTCCCTGTGCAAAACAGCAATTATCGAATGAACGATTGATGTAAAAGTTAATGATTTGTATACGGTACCTTCCACCTATCTGCAAAATTATGGGATTCCAGCTTGTCTGGATAAAAATGATTGCAGTTTTTAAAGGATTTGCGAAATTCACCAAAGGAGTAAGTCTCAAACGTGTCTTATCGAAGTGAAAAGTACACAACTCAGTTGTGGATGATCATTTTTGTTGGGCATTTTTTGTGAATATTTCCAACATTTCATAGTTGATATCGGTGTGAGATATCTTTTTGTACTTGAAAACCAAATGACTGACCACTGCATTCAATCGTCCAACTGATTTCGCATCAACTTAACACGAATTTTAATCCTTAATCACCCAGATAAACTAGAATGACAAACTTTCGCAGGTCGATGGAGGATACCTTAGGCTACTTATACATAGAGAACAGTTTCTGTCTCTCATATGTCGAGTAGTTGTTGTTTGTAAAAGAATTTTTGCAAAGACCCTCGTATGTTTATGAGTTACCCTCTTATGAGTGCAATAACATTTTTCGTTGCATGATACAGAGATATGTAGGCGCCCTAAGGCGTCGAACATTCGTCAAAACGTTCTGGATAGTGCAACCAAAAGTAAAAGATTCACTAATGCACCCAAGACAGGCATTGGTAACAATTCTGAAAAGTTTGAAGGATAGAATGTTCAACGCCTTACTGATCCGAGCTTCAGGATACTAATTTCTGGATGACTATTTTGATGCTTCGTGAAAAACGTGCAATATTCATATTGTCGTTCCGAGTGTTTGCTAGTGTTGCAAAAAAGTTAACGTGGCCAAAAAATTTTTTACTTAAGAAAAGGTTAATGATTTTTTTAACCAGTGTAAATCCTGTCCATAACTCATTTTTATAACTTAGTTAGCCTTTTGCAACGCTGATGTTTGGTTACCAGCGACAGGCAGAAGTTGGCGCCACTTGCCGTCTTCATGTTCCTATTTCGTCTGACTGTTGCAATTGCGCCTGTTTCAAACGAAATTGCAATTAACGCG